>RJWT010030152.1:0-14722 GCA_004365215.1 Cuniculus paca | reverse complement strand
TTTTATTTTAAAGAGAATAGAACAAAACAAAACAAAACAGAACAAAATAAAGCAAAAGAAAACAGAATAGAGTCAAACACAATACAGCATTTCAAAACAGAACACAGAAAGCTACATAGGTCTTCAAAACATAACAACAGGAGATTAACTATGGTTACCCCAGTGTCTCTTGCTTTCCTCAAAATGGTTGTTCATACATTTACAGACAATAAACTCAAACAAAACAAAGCAATACAAAACCAGATAAAACAAAAGAACACTACAGGCCATCAAGTTGGCCAACAAGAAACTAGCTATGGCTACCGTAGTGTCCCATTTTTCAAAAGAGCTGCTCCTATTTTCTCACATATTGCAATTAAACTGTAGGAAAGGGACTTAAACCAATCAAATCAAAGAATAAAAGCACTGTTGGACTTCAGAACCTTTTTTCCATATTTATCAGGAATTTTCTATCATATTGAGTCTTTCAGTTTCTTACACTAGGGAGACAATGCGGTGTTTACACATGTGGGTTTGGTTTATTTCACTTATGAGTATGGTCTCAAGTCGCATCCATTTACCTATAAAAGCCTCAAGGTGATCATTTTTTATAGCTGAATAGTACTTCATTGTATAAAAGTACCACATCTTCTTTATCCAATCCTCAATTGATGGGCATTTGGGTTGTTTCCAAGATTTGGCTATTACAAATTGTGCTGCTATAAACATGGGTGCACATATATCACTGTGGTAAGATGATTTCACTTCTTCTGGAAATATGCCCAGAAGCAGAATAGCTGGGTCAAATGGGACTTCCAGTCCTAGCTTTTTGAGAAACCTCCAGACTGACCTCCACAGTGGTTGCACCAGTCTGCACTCCCACCAACAGTAGAGAAGGGTTCCTTTTTCCCCACAGCCTCTCCAGCATTTATTGTTGGTGGTTTTCTTGATCCTGGCCATTCTTTCTGGAGTGAGATGAAATCTCAGAGTTGTTTCAATTTGCATTGCTCTAATGACCAATGATACTGAACATTTTTTCATGTATTTATTTGCCATTCATATTTGTTCAGCTGAGAAGTGTGTTTTCATCTCAGATGCCCATTTTTGGATTGGGTCTTTGAATTTCAAAGGCCTGATATTTTTTACTTCTTTATATGTTCTAGATAGAAGGCCTTTGTCTGAGGGGCAGTTGACTAGAATTTTTTCCCAGTTTGTGGGTTTTCTTTTCACCCTGTTGGAGATTTCTTTTGACATGAAAAAACTTTTTAACAAGACAAGATCCCAATTGTTGATTCTGGGGAGTGTTTCCCGTGCAGTTTGGCTTTTGTTCATGAATTCTCCACCTACCCCTATGTTTTCAAGATTTCTACCTACTTTGTTTTCCAGCAGATTTAGTGTTTCTGTTTTAATATTTAGATCTTTGATCCATTTTGACTTTAGTTTAGTGTATGGTGATAGGCTTTTTTCCAGCCAAATCTTTTAGCACTACTGTTGGTAGAGAGACCCCAGGCTCTATAAACTGACTCAAGGCCACGATCTCTGCTTCCTAAGTCATTTTCAAATTATCTGTGTTGAAATCTGGATGAACTTGGTTAGATGGCAATCTGCAGTGGTATTTGGGTGAGCTCAACTAAGAAATGATTCAAATCAGGAAAAATATTGACTTAAACAAAATTGAGCATCAAGAAAAGATCTTTGGATTTGGGTCAGTAGTCCTGACATTATGAGCACTGAGTAATTAAATGTTGTGAGTGAGCAGTGTGATCTGATGCAGTTTGGACTTTTTTTTTTCAGTAAAATAATGCCTGCACCATTTTAAAAAAAATCACCCCTGAACAAAACCTTATAATGTTTTACAACCATGAAAATGAAATGCTTGATTTCTAGACATGCTTCCATGGAAGTTTTAGAAATGAAAGTTTTAGAAAGGTGCAAAAGAAGTCCTAGGAACAAAATATTTCAGTCAAATGTGGCTGTATCTCTCATCAACTGTATGGTACTGGGCAAGTTGCTCTATGTACCTCAGTATTCTCTTCTGTAATATAGAGATATTTACCAAGAATTCTTAACTCACGTGGTTGCCCTTTGGGTAATTCAGGCGCCAAGCATGAGTAATGGGAGAAGCAGATTTGGTGGTTTTGCACATGGGCCCTGGAGTCAAAGTAGGGTTTGAAATACAACTTCATCACTTCCTAGATGTTTATTGTCAAGTCATTTGGTATGCTGTTTAATATTTCTGTGCCTCAGTTTATTTACTGTAGAAGAAGTGATAAAACTAAGAAGTAAAGTGGTAGTGAAAATTTTTAAAGAAGTACTAATTAAACATCCTCTGTAATCCAGCCACCATTGTTGGAATTATCAGGTAACCAAAAATAAAGCACTTCTACCTTGGTGCTTACCTTTTGGCAGAGTAAGGCAGATTACAAATGGAAAGAAGATGCTGTTTTGGAGTGCTGGACAGGGATTTGGAATGCCAAAGGGAGAGGGGCTGGAAGTTCCAGAGAGGGGAATACGCTGCAGCAACAGTAGATAGAGTGTTCAGGGTGGGCCTCATTGATAAAAAAACATAGGAAGAAAGACTAGAAAGGGATAAAGGGACTATCCATGGAGATATCTAAGGAGAAGTCACCTAGGCATCCCCAGAAAGAACAAAATCTTGAGCTGGAAATGTGCTTTAAAATTAGAGGAATATAAACATTTCAGTGAAGCTGGAACAGAGTAGGGGGTCCAGAAATGTTAGAAAGTAATGGAGTAATAAAAGTTTCTGAAATTGCAAACTCTAGGTAATTATCTTGGTCACTTGTTGCTGAAACACAATTTTGACACTCAAGTATTGTCAAGGATAAAAGGTATAATTTAAAAGATAAAACATATAATTCATTTTATAATTTGTAGAGGTTTCAGTCCATAGTTGTCTGGCTCCAAGGCAGGGTGTCATTGCAGAGGTTCATGGCAGAGGGGAAACAGTCCATGGCAAGGCAGGCAGGAAGTACCAGCAGCAAGCAGCAAGCCTCCCTTCCTTTCCCTTTTATCCTATCTAGTTTATAAACCTTTGGGTAGTGCCACTCATACCCTGGGCATTGCTTCCACTATACACACCCGGATCTATGCTAAACTAATTTAGTTATCTCACACCCTTAAATGCAGTATCATGCACTCTAGATCCAGTCACTTCCAAAAAGCCCCATCTATAACCTCATGAGGCTTTGGGGGAAAATATAGATACAAGCCATAACAGCAATTATTAGGAAGTTGGGCTTCTAGTTTGAGTGAAGTGGACCATTCTGTGAAATTTTAAGCAAAGAAGTGATACATTTAAAAGTATTACTTTGACTGCTGCACTTAGAATAGATGTATAGTGGCAAGGGTAGAAGTGGGAAGACCTTGTAGTATACATGTCGTATGTGTTTTTCTACATTTCTCAGGATTCCTTTCTACCTGCTTGACCTTGTGATTGAATGCTGGACAATGCACTGTTCCTACAAATGTTATCATATTGCTGAGCCTCTAGCACTGGAAGAGCCATCAGATGGACCAGACTGGGTTCCTATAATACATCTTAGAGGAGTATCCAAGAAAACCATTATGCTAGGGACGTCTGCTTTGCATGATATAAATATAAACTTTCATTGCATTAAGTCATTTATATTGGGGTATTATTATAATAGTTAACCTATTTGACCAATATGATCTGTTAGAATGCTGTTGCCAGTAACTCACTAGGGCATGATGATTGCTCATTAAAATCCTAGCAATCCAAGTAGTGAGAAGATAGAACATTTTGTTTTGGGTTTTAGGTATGAAGAGAAGAAAGATAGGAAGGATGGCTGTGAGTGACTTTATAGAAACAATCACAAAAATGAGGTTGCCAGCTGAAATCGAACCATTCCTCGTGCAGCAGTTTCAAGGAAGTTTGAGGTTATTCATTTATTTTATATGTTGGGTTTGAGAAACTGATTAGACATGTGAGTGCAGTTTTTGAGGAAGAATGTGCCATTTTTGGGACATCTGTGGGATGGAGATTTATATTTGACAGTTGATGTGGTTTAATTTAAAATGTATCCCTCAAATCTATGTATTTGGTGGGTGAGTGGGTCACGGGGTGCTATGCTTACCATTGAATTCATCCACTAATGAGTTCATAGTGAAGTGTGCTATTAGGAGTTGGGGCCTGGTGGGAAGTGGGTCATGGGGAGTATGATCTGGAAAGGCATATTCTTGTCCCTGGTTTCTCCTTTCTGTCTCTGCTTCCTGGTTGCCATGGGATGAAAAGATTTTCTTCTTCATGCTCTTCCACCATCACATTTCTGTTTTGGGGCCACCTGACCATAGACTGAAACTGTGAGCCAAAAGAAATGTCTCCTCTTTTAAGTTCACGATGTTGGGAATATCTGTCCCAGTGGTGGAAGAGTACCTAAGATGAAAGTTGTAGATATGTAAATGGCATCTAAAGCTATTTCAATAAGGGTTTAAATATAAATAGAAAAGTTAAAGAGAATTGTGCCCTCAAAAATTGATGGCTACTTACAAATTAAGAGGTCAGGAGAAGAGAAAGACAGAAAGGATACTGAGATGGAATGATCACTGAGAGAAAGGGGTGACAAAAGGCTTCTGCTGATATGGAAGCTAAAAAAGGTTTGCAAGGAAGAAGAAAACTGTCAATTGTGTTTAAAATGCAAGTAAAATAAGAGAAAATTCTCCACAGGAACCACTAATTTGGAAGTTATTGCCAACTTTGTCAATGGAATGGTTATGAGTGTAGAATGAGTTAGAATGGATAAAAGGGAGGGTGGTAAGAGAGAAATTAGAGATGGCAGCACTAGGTAACTAAGAGTTTGGTAGTAATAGAGATGCGTGAATTAAAATAATGTGTGTGTGTATGTGTGTGTGTGTGTGTATGTTTAGGGTAAGAGAAATGATAGCTATATCTGTGTAGAAGTGTAAACTGTTCAGTAAAGAGGGGAAAACTGATTAGGCGGAATGAGAATAGTTTTCTTTATGACTTTGGGGAAGATATTTTCCCAACCTACTGGTCTATTTGTTTCATGTGTTCCATTATATAATGTTCTAAATATTCTAATTACTGTATGTATACAGTAAGTTTTGCTACCTGATAAGTAAACTCTCTGTACCCTGTGCACATTTTCTGCTCGTGTTCTTCCTCATATATTATAATAGCTACTCTAGATGCTTATGTTCTTCTATATAAATTTTCTAAGTGGCTATCCAGTTGGTCAGAAACACAGCTGCTGAGACTTTGAATGTGATTGAGTTGCATGTGTAGAATTATTGTATAGAACATGTACAATTATTACCTTTAGGATTCAGGACTTCTTTTCTATGAACATAGAATCTATTTACATTAACATTTTTCAATAAAGTTTTATAAATTTTTTGCATATTCTTAAAGATCTTTTAAAATTTATCCCTTGGTACTTACAGATTTCTTCCTCTGTTGAAATAGTGAAGTATTACTTCAATAGAATGAAATGCATAGGTCTTAAGTGTTCAGTTTGAGAAATTTTGGTAATTACGTGACTCATTATATGCCCCAAGAGTGGACTACTTCCACTCTTCCAGACAGTATTGTTTAAGTCCTTTTCTATCAGTTTTTCCATTACCACTGAAAAAATACTTTCTTGGTTTCTGTTATTTGTTTTGCCAATTCTTGGAAATCACATAAATTGAATTATACAATACATGCTCTTTTGTGTCTGGTTCATTTCAGCCAGCGTGATGATTTGGAGGTTCTTTCACATTGTTGCATTAGAAGCATTTCATATGATTTTGTTGTGGCCTAATATTATAATATAGTGTATAGCAACACAATGCATTTATACATTTTCCTATTGACAAATTCTGAGTTGCTTTTGTCTATTATGCCTAGTTTGTCTATTATGAATAAATCTTATGAAAGTATTGTGGAATTTTCTTTGTGTATATGTTTTCCTTTTTCTGGAGTAAATAACTTCAGCGGAATCCTAAGTTATGAAGGTAAATATGTAACTTTATAAGAAACTGCCAAACGGTTTTCCAAAGTGTAGGAATTGTTTCATATTCTTATTTACTTTATCATTTTATTCACCTGTAAAAATGGTGATTTCAAAACTTTGCATGGTGTGTTTATTTATTGCTAGTATATTAGTATTAAAAATTGTCTTTCAGTGTTGCTCTTCTATTAAGCAAAGATGCTAAATTTTTTACCCCTGGCACCGGGGATCAAACTCACAACTTTGCACTTGCCAAGCAGGTGCTTAGGCCCCTGAGCTAAATCCCCAGCCCTTGTCTTTTTGAGACAGGGTCTTGTTATGCCGTTCAAACTGGCCTTGAGCTCACTTTAGCCCAGGCTGGTCTCAAACTCACAACAATCCTCCTGTCTCAGCCTCCCGAGTGCTGGGATTACAGGCGTGTGCCACCAGAGTTTTCATTATTAATGAGAGTTCACATACAAAACTTTTTATAGAGATAGCCATATAATTTGAAGATAATACAATTTTATTTTTTCTTTTAGATTTTTGTTTGCTACTTTTGTCTTAATATGCAGGTTAAGATTTTAATATAATGCTGCATAAAGATAGTATAAATATATTTTTTCTAAAGTTTCTAATGATGAACGATTGTTTACCAAAAGTAGTTTTTGCATATACTGGTGATGTAACATTTTTCTTCTTAATGTGCTATTTTAAATTAATAGGTTTTTTTCATGTGAAACATATTTGGATTCCCTTCATAAACCATTCTTGCTTAAATTTATTTAAAACTAATTGTTGTTTCTAATATTTAATTTCAGATTTTACAACTACATTCATAAATAAGATTGCTCTATAATTTTTCCATTCTTTTCTGGCTTGGTTGTCAGAGTTATAAGAGCCTCATAATACGCTTTGGGGGAATTTACAATCTTTTCATTTTTTCTTGGATGTTTTATATATATATATATATATATGTATATATATATATATATTTTTTTTTTTTTTTTGCAGCACCGGGGATTGAACTCACGACCTTGCGCTTGCTGGGCAGGCACTTAGACTGCTGAGCTAGATTCCCAGCCCCGGATGTTTTATATATTGTAAAATTCATATGTTTCCTAAATCCTTGGGAGAACTCATCTCTCTCTCTGTCTCTCTTTTTCTCTCTATCTGTTCCTCTCTCTGGGTGTATGTGTGTGTTTATTTTAACCACCACCTTAATTCATTTAAAGATTGAATTTTATATTTAGTTTTGAACATGATTTATAAGAAGACATCTCTCAAGATGTTTGTCCTTTTCATCTAAGTTTTGGCATGTGTATATATGCATGTGTAAAATTTGGCTTTTAATCTAATCGTAATTTTTATTGTCTTTCTTTTATGTTTCTCTAGTGATCATCATTTCTGTCTCTTACATAAGGGCATTTTGTTATAGCATATCTAGATGTAGATTTCTTTGTTCTGCTCCAGGATATTCCCACATCTTTGAATATACTTACTATTTCTGCAGTGTGCCTTTTACTGTAGTAGTTTTTTAAATTTAAATCTTCATCATGTTTTTGATCCCTCTTTGTATTCTGTACACTTACACCCTAGCGTCAAGTCCTTATTTGTGCTCTGTCTTCACTTGTTTCCACGATCGCATTCTATCTGGCTTATTCAAAGACATTTCCCACGTTAGCGTTCTTTTTCTTGTACCTTAAATTTCTGTATCTCTCAAATCAGTTACAACCATTCTGCCATCCTGAAATGCTGTTGTACAACCCGTTACTCTTCTGAAAGATTTGCAATTTAATTTTGCACATAGATAATTGTGCAGAGTGTCATGTTTCTCACTAAAATTTCAAATGTTATTCCACATGTCTCATCCTCTATCTGGTTGGTATCAATGCTCCTAATTTTTGCCATGTTTAAACTTTTCTGAGAAACTTAAAAGCAGATGTTGGATCTCCATTGTCTCCGTTCTCCCTCTCCTTCCACTCCCTTCTTTCGTCCCTCTCTCCCTTCATCCTCTTTATATTTAGCTGAACTCTTTAATCATTTCCCAGATAAGAACATTATTATAGAGTTACCCAGTTCACAATGCCTGGTAATTTAACCAAGAAATGTATCTGTACTGGATAGAAATATTTGGGGGTTGCTTGCTTCTGATGGTTAGCCTATTCTGACTACCACAAAGAATAAGAAGTTAATTACAAAACTATTAGTGCTGATTTACTACTATTAAACTGAGAGCATCAGGAAAGCGTAGATGAGGATACCTGACATAGATTTCAAAGGCAGAGAATGCTTCCTAGAGAACCTAAAACTTAAACTGAAATTGCAAAACTTAGCAGGCATTAAGTACCTAGCTCTTGGTCACAAAAATGCTTTCTGAATGAATCAGTGAAACTCTTGCAACTGTGCAAATGGAGGAATGCTCTGGAGCACATCTGCAAAGGGTTTCTGTCTGACTCATCTGACCCTTGAAGATATGACTGTCCTTTTGGGCTGGTCTTTGGGACTGGAATGTTTTAGAAAACAACTCTGTGTCTTCCAACTGTGGATTAAGGAAAATTGTTTTCTTGCCTGCCTCATACCATGGCTTTGAAGCAATCCCCCTTCATAGGCTGCTCCTTGGTTTTTATGTTTTTGTAGCCTGACAGTATATAAAATTTACAGATAATTCAACAAGGTTTTGCAAAAGTCAGATCCCAGAGAATATAATTAAAAGCAAAACTTGGAGAGAGAAAGAGAGAGAGAGAGAAGCGGAAAGAAAGGGAGAGAGAGAGGAAGGTAAACTGCTTGCTTGACTCTGAAATGTTCACAAGGGCACATCTGGGGTGGGAGTAGGCAGGCGAAAATGAGATGGGAAGTGAATTGGCCCAGCAACAAGGGAGACTGGATGATTCAGAAGTTGAATCCATGGCAACCTTAGTGTAAACACCTGAGAGAAAGCAATTTCTGGGCAAGGAAATGTTTTGTTTTGGATCGAAGCTACCGGAAATAAATCATAACAAACATATTCAGCATCTTCAATCTTTGCACAGTGGTAGGAACTGGTCATCACATGAAGACACTGTAGGACATTTATACAAATTTATCAATTTGTCCAAAAAAGATATGGTGATTTCGTTAAGTACAAGGAAGTCTCAGAGGCTCATTTCAAAATGGAAGACAAAGTGAGCACTGTTTTAATTTTTTGCATGCTTTCCCTGATAGATATTAAATAGTCATATAATCAAGCAAAATGCCTCTTTCTCCCCCATGGAGAGAAGTGCTCTCTATCCAAGCAGTGACAGTATTCGATGTAACATGTTCTGCTAGGGTTGCCATGGTAAGAGTTCATCTTCTCCCTGCCCCCCATATTTCCATAAATAACAAAGTGGAAGAGTGCAGAAAGCAGGCATACAAGAAATGCCTGAATTACCCAGTGCTTTGCCATGCAAAAGAGTACCAGATTTTTATGTTAAATATATTTGGTACCAAACACTCTCTTTCTTTATTTTCAAAATTAGCCAGTTCCCAAATTATTACCAAACGCTAGCAGGTTTAATTGATTTAATGAAGGGGCAATGTAGTGTGTGTGTGTGTGTGCTCATGTGTGTGCGTGTGTGTGTGTGTGTGCGCGTGCAGATGTATTTGAATTCTACTCTGCCTTGAATATATAAGATTTTAACAGTAATTTGATCTTTACAGTATTTCAGAGGCAGCCTTATGTTTCCTTTCTAGGTAGAACAACTTGCTCATCATTTGTACACTTAAAATTTCTAATGTCTTCAGCAATTCTCTTATTAGGAGTAGACCACTTTGAGAAGACATGAAATCCCCACCATTCCGAAACCCGCCAGCACCTCTAATCAGAGCAAATTTTAGTTTCAGTTTATCAACTGCATATTTAGTGCCTGCTCTATGTTCTGGGGAATCAGAGATAATTAGGATATGGTCCTTTTCTTCCAGGAGTTTCCATGCTTTTGGCTCATTTTCAGAACATTTGTCTTGGGGTCAGTAGGTTTTCTTTGTAGATGGTATTCTGGGGCAGACAGCTAAATATTCCATTTATGAGCTATGCAGGCTGAGTCCAAGTGTCTGTGAGACTTCGAGGAGAGTGACCAGGACCGACTCAGCTGTGCAAAGGCAGAAGGGATGAAGAGAGAGCCTCTATGTCCCTGAGTCAGTCCTCAGTAGTTCCCAAGGGGCCATGGCAACAGCAGGGGTGAGGTCAGAGCAATCAGAAGGGAGGCCTGTGCCCAGTTATTCTATCTCTTGTCAGGAGGCTTCTGCTGTCTTTGAGGTCAGATCAGAATCAAGTTTCTGCTTGATTCCATTCTTTCTGGCTGTGTCCTCTGGACTTGAAGCACATCTGTTGCATTGGGATGGTACTGTACCTCTCTCTGCGTACCCTGACACCAGCAATCACACTGGCCTACTGTCCCAGCAATTAATGGGCCAGGTCTGGGAGTAGCAGCATTGTATCCACCAGATTTCTTTGCTAGATTTGTGGCCACCCAGAATTAAGGGGGCTCTGAGAGTCATGGTCTAACTGCCAAAGTAATTTCGGGCCTGCAGTAGCATACCAACACTGTTAAAGTTAAACATGAGTGACTGACTTATCAGTACAGCGATGGATTTTTGGAAAGCACAAACTGTAGGCTTTTGTGCATCTGTTTTAATCACAACACAGATATTTTATGAATCTCATTATTACCTTTCTTTGAGGAGGACATCGGTACTTTACTAGGTTCCTCTAGGCCACAAAGTCCCTTTCTGCAGACTAAGAAAATCTGCTTCAAAGCTTTTGCAAAAGCTTGCGTGTGTTCGGCATCATTCAGTTCTTGACGTGCAGTAGGTGCTTGCCAAATGTTAAATCCTTCCTCCAGCATTCCTTCTTCTTGAAGCTTCCTATTGGAGAGAGACTTTTGTCACAGAAGCAACCTTATCAGAAATTAAATGTAATACAATAATCCTTCTTCTAGGGAGAGAGGTGCCAGCTCCAATATCATATTTTTAACCATGTATGTGCTCTAAGGATTTAAAAAACTATCAGGTTTGTTTATTTTTTTAAAAGTCTACAGAGCAGCTACATTTGGTGGTTAGATTAAACCAAAAGAGATTACATGTTGGTAACTGAAGCTTGTCTACAGAAACCTTAAATAACTTTCTTAAAGAATCAGAAAACATTAGTTTGAGACATGTCTATTTGGTTTCTATTTTCTATGTAAGTCTGCCCTTTGGTGTCTAGTTAGGACAAGGATAAGAAATGAAGTCTCGTAAAGGAAACAATTGATTTTTAATAGTTTTTTCACCCCAAAGAAAGAATCTCTAAAGCCTTTTCAGGTGTATAGGGTTAGGTTTTATATTCACTTGCATATTTTCTTATTCCTTCATAGTAGTGACATCCTTGTAACCTACTGAGGAGTTCCTGCTGTAATGCAGAAAGATCTCAACCTAAATTAGACTCTAAACCTAACGAAACTTAGCAATTCTGTGACAATAATGAAATAATAGCCCCCAATGAGCACAGGAAAGTTCCATTTTGCTATGAATGAGGAAAGCCTATGAATAATTTGTGGAAAAGTGAATCATGACACTAACATAAGGAATTCATGCCTTGAATTTTCCCCACTGAGGCATTTTCCAGGGATTTTTTTTTCTCCTTTGAAACAGAGAAATCTCATAAACAGCAGTGGAAGTCACTCAATGAATGCTTCCTCAGGACTTCTGAGTCTGTTTAAAATTGCTGATGGGTATTCTTGCTGATTAGATAGATGACTTGTAGCTCTAGATGCACACCCTTCTGGTTTCGTGACTACCTTAACTACTCCAGTGTGAAGGAATACAACTGCAGTGTATTCATTTAGAAGAATTCTGCATTAATCCCAGATGACTTTCTCATCAGCCTGAAAGAGGTCAGATGCATACCCCTGAGCTAATTCCTAAAGTGGGCATGGGGATGCCACATGCTTTTTGATCTAAACCCAGGTATTTTTACATCCATTTTATGGCCAAGGCATCTGTCATTTTCGGCTACACCAGAAAGACTGAGATAGGGATAGAAAAAAAGCAGAAAGCTTAGTGTCCGTAGTAGAGAGCATTTGGGCTAGGCCATGAAGGAATTGTGGGAACCGAGGAGACAGGAGAAGGAGCTGTATTCCAGGTGGGGAATCTAGTAACTGTAGCATAATGGGACGCGCGCGCGCACACACACACACACACACACACACACACACACACACTACATTTAACTTGATTAGAAACAGGGCACATGTGGGTAATACAGAGGACACACATAGTGGAGATTTTTAAATTCCAAACAAAGAACTTGGATTTTATTTTTAGACAGTGAGAAGTCTTTGATAATTTTGGAAATGGCTACCTGAAATAAAATATTTCCCATTATATAAGGAGTCTGTTGAGAGTCAGAAATAGTCTTTTCCCCACCTTTCCTCCCAGGATGGGACAGAGTACTTTTCTCATCGCTTAAATACTTCTGAAGAAATATCCACCAAGTGTCTTGTGACGGTTGATACTTGTTGGGTACGTCTTTGTACCAAGCATGGTGATGAGTGCTTAACAGGTATCTCATGGGTCACCATAAGAGAGAAGCACTGTGCTTGTTCTGTTTCAGATGTAGGGACTGTGGCACTTTTCAAGGCCAGGCGGCAGAGTGAGGACTTTAACCCAGAGTCCTGCAGATTCAAATTCCACCACACCAGGGTGACTCCATGGACTGCTTGCTCAGCACTTGAAAGAATATGAAGGACTTTCCTTGAACACACTTGTCTCAGGCCTCAGTGGGGCCTCTGCACATTATCATGAGGTAGGTGCTATCATCATTTCCATTTTATGGCTGGTAAGTGAAATTTAGAGGAAGAAAGTAACTCAACCAGAATTACAAAGCCATTAAGCGGGAGTGCCTGGATTTTATTTGGTTAATCTGTGTCCAAAGCCCATATACTTTCCACACAACCATCAGTCTATGTAGCAGCTTCCAGGTCACCAAATGAGCTCGTGTAGTGTGAGATGATCCATTAATTTTGGGGTTTGAGGTTTGCATTGTTTTTCTCCATCTCTAACATTCAGTTGTTTTAATCTTCTGGTGAAAAAATTAAATGTACATTTAATTTATTCCTTCAAATATAAAAGTGAACTCTGCAAGTGAAAATGAAAATTGACTTTTTTTTTTTTTTTGGTCTTTTTGAGATAGGGTCTCACTATGCAGTTCAGGCTGGCCTTGAGCTCACTTTGTAGCTCAGGCTGGTCTCGAACTTGCCACAATCTTCCTGCCTCAGCTCCCCAGTGCTGGGATTACAGGCATGTACTACCATGCCCACCTGAGCTGAGTATTTTTGTTAAAATACTGCCAATTAGATTTCATGAAAAATGATAATTTTGCTCTTTTTGTTTTGTCTTTTCTTGTTCATACCAATATCTACAAATTCTCTGTGTCAGAGGTTCCTTTAATTCACAGGGCATCTAGTGTGAATTTTTTGCTTTGTTTTGTTATTGTTTTTTATTAGTGCCCATTTGCAGTACATATGATTACTATCATTTCAGAGAATTGGTACATGTATATAATACATCTTGATTCTTTCTTTTAACTCCCCCATTTTTAGATGTTTTTCTTTTTTCTGTCAGCATCAGATTTATTCATTTATGTTAGAAGTACTTATCAAGTTAATTATCATAAATGCAGATCAACATAATAACAGGTCAAAAATATATAAAACATATAAAACAATTATCCTGAATAAAGGTACACATCTAGATATATCGGTCTTGCTGGATTACAATTACCTTCTTTTTTTTCCTTTTTTATTCTTTTATAAATAGCCCATGGCAGGGTGAAGTGGCATGCAAAGCACTTTTTAACTTTTAACTCGAGCACTGATGCAACATACAATATATTGAAATTATGTGATAACATCAAACCCATGATCAAATGAGGAATAGAAATAGGCATTTATTTTTGTTTCACTGAAGTCTGAAGGTAGAAAGAAAATAACAGTTTTTTCCTACTCAATGCACATACTAGTCTGATGGTTTATAATGATGCCATAAAGAATAAAAATTATAGAGACTTCGGAAGATGATGGAACAGTAAGCAGCAGAGTGAACAGACTCTGAGAGAAACAGTTCAGATGCTGGAATACGACATCATGGAGAGGACAAGAAGGAAGGAAGTGGGTCCCCTGGAACCAGGAAGAATCTAAAATGTGAACTGAAGCCCACAGAGAGAGTGAAAAGAAAAACTTAAATGAAGAAGAAGGTGGTAGCTGGCAGCACCTTAGCCTGGAGCCGGACTCAACCTGCAAGAGGAGCTGTTGGAGCCTGGGGACACACAGTCACATTAACGGTGGTGGCTCTGCAGAGGTCTCTGCAGAGAGGTGCAGCAGTGGAGGAGAGTGGTGCACAGAGAGATCTGCGCTGGATGGTGGTGAGTGCAGAGGGCTCAATGCTCCCAATTGACCGGGAGTCATTTTGGAGTCGGGCAGGATAAGCCCAGGACCACGACTGTTGCCGGCTTCTTCCAGCAGCTTCAATTTGGGTGTGGAACTGCAGAAGTTGCTTGGACTGAGTACTGCTCCCATGTGTGTTCCAGAGAACATTGTGTAGGCTCCCCAACAGCTTAGGTTCATAGGCCCTGGCTGGCTCTGTTCCCATGCAAACTCTAAGGGCCCTTGTGGGCCGGTACCCAGCTCAGTCCAGAAGCATGGGCGCCCACCATCAGATATCTATAGACAGCACTGGATAGAAAAACCAAACAGTCTCACTTCAGAGAAACTGTAGGC
>RJWT010030151.1:0-14736 GCA_004365215.1 Cuniculus paca | reverse complement strand
CCTGCATACTGAGGGCTTAGTTTAGGAAAAAATAACTCATACATTAACATCTTTTATCTTAAAAGAAAACCACAATAACAGCTTTCAATGATACAAACCGATTTATTGAAAGGTAAAAGTTTGCATTTGATGTGCTAGGGCAGTTTGGCTTGTGTGCTGACAGAGAAGGCTCTGTGTGCCTGCTGTGACACATGCGCTGTAGGTTCACCACCACTACTTTAGACAGTCACTAGCATCCCCCAGGAGAGTGTAACTCTTTTACCATCCCTGCAAAGTGGCCCTTTATCTGAATACAACTCCCACCTTTCTCCCATATTAGCTATTAAACAGATTGAGTTTATGGTCTGTGGGCATTTATTTCCTGTGGAAATAACACCTATGTATTTTATAGAAGTGATGTGAGTAAGATTGTTGAAAGCGCTCATGAATTGCTCAGGTAAGAGATTAACTCTGGCAAAAGTAAGCATCCGTTTCCAGTTGGAAGCTTCTAGTGTTACAAGTAGTAATTCCCAGAAGAGAGTAAAATCTACCTTTCCTTTTAGAAGACTAGACAGTTAACACTGACATCATTGCCATCTGTGCAAGAAATAACAGGAAAGGTATCATAAAAGCTATTAATCCATATTTACTTTGTAAATCTTTTACCTCCTCATTCCATGAAACATATGAGCAATTTCTTATCTGGTGGCAGAATGATCAAACAGAGATTATACTATTGGGTGGTGACCAGATCTTTCTTCCCATGATTCCTACCACTGCCACAAAATCGATTTTATAACATTTTTTTGATGGGATGACTGTAAAATGTTCCCAAGCTTTTGTGAAATATGATATGCACTCAAAATTTGAGTTATTATAATTATGCTGACCTGTATAATAGTGTCCTTAGGGTGGGGTGCAAGGATTCCTTTCAGGTTTGCTTGTTTTCGTTTACTTTTGATCTAACATAAACCCTTTTCTTGCCACAAGAGTCACATGAAAGTTGACTCACCATACTCAAGAAATGCCCAGCAATCTTATGATCTTTTGCCTTTGATGGAGGTCATTGAAGTGAAGAAGGAAGCATATGCCTCAGGCATTGTTCTTAAATTGAGAATCATTTGATCGATTCTTGTGCCCATCAAAAAATGTAATTAATGCCAGCTGATTAAGGGTTGAGAGGCATGCATGTAACGGATTTTATTGTGTCTTGTGCTTCTGTTAAAGCTTTGATTTCTACCTGTGCACACATTATGGGGAGCACATACAAATTCTTCCCATGTAGACATTGACAGACTCCATGCTCATAAAATTTGAAGAACCTTTGCAATATTAATGGATATATGCAACCATTTGTATTCATAAAGTATGCACTACATTGAAAAATGTCGTAATTGTTAAGTGAGGAAAAAGGATTCAAAAATTGCATATATATTTATTATATCCAGTATATAAAATGAAATATAGAAATTATATTGACAGGAACTATCAATGTAACTCTATAAAATTATGACTTAGTGATCTCACTTTTAGGAATTTGGCTCCATGAATATGTGTAACAGTAAGACTACATGCATATGGATGTTTACCGCAGCATTCTTTGGGAATGCTGGGAAAAAATTGAATGTTCGTCGCTAGAGAAATGGTTAAATAAATTATAGTATATTTGTGCTCTGTAATATTATGAGGCTGTTTGAGTTACAAGGATCTAGACTTATGTGTATCTTTGTAAAGTAATATATAGATTTCTTTCAGTTTTTATGAAGCAAGTGCCACTTCTCCCCAAATATTAATATATATGCTTGATATGGGTTTGCATATCGTGGAGACAGATGTGGAAAAAAGACTGGCTTGACTGTTAACAATCTTTACTAAAGGGAAAAGTGGGAAATGAAGTGAAGGGAAAGAATGCAGAAGCGTTAGGGGAGAGCATTCACTTTTTTATGTCACCTATCTTGACCTCATTTCTCTGGTTGTGATAAATGTGTCATTTTCATGGTTTTAGAGTGGTTACACATACATCTGTTCAGGGTAGGGGTAGAATTATGACTAGACCACGCTTTTCTGTATTTTCTCTGTGATTTTTAATGAAGCAAGAAACTGAGCATTGTGACTGTGAATGTGGATTGTCACAAAAAGAAATGTAGGTTGCTAGAGAGCTATGAAAGCTGCTCCCCAAAAGGAGTACTTCAGTAATAGGCCTAGATGAAGATAGAACGAAGTCCAGACACCAACAAAAGAAGGCAATTGAGAATGGCTCCTGGATTCAACAGAGTCCTGACAGATACCCCCAGGCCTGGAGGAGCAAGGCAGAAGTGTCACTGGAACCCTGAGAAGGCAGATGACTAGACAGGACTCTTAGGCAGGAACAGAGGAACAGTACAGCAGCGAGGCAACTGCAGTTATAAATGTTCTGGCTGCCTCTCCTGTGATCCTCTACCTCTCTCCTCTAACAGACCCAAGCAGAAGGTTGAGGGTTAGGGAGTCAACGTGCTGGCTGTGGTCTTCGAGATGAACCTTTAGGATCAGCGGCAGGTGGAGAAGAGTAGAAAGCGGATCTGGAGGGCAGATGGGAGACTAGATACTGTAGGTGATCTGGGCCTTGCCTCACATTTCCTTTGAGGGAGCTCTTTGAATAGGATGATCTGTCTGTGAGTAAATCATGAGAGATTGAACATGAGTGATGAAGCAGTGGAACTAGTGGGTATGCACCCCAGTACCCAAATTTATGAGTGGTTGAATGTGGAAAGACAGAATGATATTTTTGGCGAGCAACAGAATAAAGGAGAATGTGTTTGTGTAGCATATGTTTTGTTACAGAACATATGTTTTCTTGATACTAAATGAATATTGTAGTATTTCACTTGTTTTGCATGTGACTTTTACCTCCAGATTAATTAGATTGACTATCACTTCTATTTTTAAAAGTTCATACATAGAGAAAGTAAAGGAATTAGAAGACCTTGTGATTCATTTCAGTCCATGGATTCAGAAAGAAAATTATGTGCTTTTAGAAAAAACAAAGACCTAATATTTAATAACAGTTGGTATAACATTGTGCTGGCTTACTTTTTTTTTTTTTGAAAACTACAAAGTGTTAAAAATGTCTACCCAAGTTATCTGAAATTAAGAATAATTAGCACACACAATATGAAATAACCTTTACCAATGAATAATTTGTATTTCGAGGTCAGTTTCCATATAAAATAAATGATTATTTCTCTCCTTATGTTTTTCAAATGAAACTGTGTTTCAAAGGCCAGGTCTGTGGCCAAGATTTGTTATTTCCAAATTGGACCTATTTATGTGAATTTTTTCCCCAGCTTTGAGGATAGCACCTTCCACAGAATTTTTTTTTTTTTTTTGTGGCACCGGGGATTGAACTCACGACCTTGTGCTTGTCAGGCAGGCGCTTAGGCTGCTGAGCTAGATCCCCGGCCCTGGTGTTTTTGAGACAGGGTCTCACTATGCCGTTCAGGCTGGCCTTGAGCTCACTTTGTAGCCCAGGCTGGTCTCGAACTCACAACAATCCGCCTGTCTCAGCCTCCTGAGTGCTGGGATTATAGGTGTGAGCCACCACGCCCGACTCCACAGAATTATTTTTCATTTGTTTCTTTCTATTCTTGGCTTCAGAGGACAAGATTTTTTTTTTTAAATTTTGAAGAGAATAAAGCAAAACAAAACAAAACGGAGGACAAGATTTTAAATGAAGTGACAATCTGTGGTCTTGGCTATGCACAGTCATCTAAAGTAATTCCAAACATGGAGAGAAATAGCAGAATTAACATTATGATAAAAAGCAATAGCCACTGAAAAGTACAAAAAATAGTAAAATTTGAAGAAAGTTTTATTGGACATATTTATTTACATAACTCAATCATTCTGGCTTACAGCATTCTGACCCATAGCAACTTTTGAAACTATAATTGAATTACAAACATTTCATCCAATTGACAAAGCAAAAGTACTGAATATTGAAAGTGTATGTTTCATTTTATTCTTCATGGCCTCCTCTGATAGAGAGTGCTTTGGAGATCAGTAGCCTCCACTCTTGGAATTCCCTTGTCCTCTTGGCCTCACCCTCTTCCTTGTGAAAACTGTTATCAGGAAATGACTTTTCCCATCATCTTATATTATTTACTTTCTTCTCACTTCCATGGATAGTAACTTCCATTAGACGGTTCCTAAATGGAAATCAACCCATATGCAATCCATATTTGTGACTCCTTGACTGTGATGTGAGGCCATACTATCTGCTTAGAGTTCCTGTACATATCCTGCTAGCTCAGTCTCTTGTTATAGCAGATGCTAGAGTTTCTTCACTCTCATTGAAGGTTCTAGAAGTCTTTCTCATATTCATGATTTTTTCCAGTATGTTGAACCTGATGCTCTATATAGGGTCTAGAGCAGTAGTTGCAAACGTATAGCACATGTGATGTTTATTTTCATTTTAAGACAAAAAATGTTAATGTATGAGTTGTTTTTTCTAAACTAAAACTTTAGTATTCAGGTTTAATTGCAGTATTGGCATTTTGTGATAAATAAATAGGTTTTGAGTTGCAGTTTGGGAACTCACCTCTAAAAAGTTCACCATTACTGGTTTAGAGACTTTTAGGAAAGAACTCAGAACTAGATTTAAACTGGATTCCAGGTAGGTATCCAATGCAGATAGATTTGTAGGGACCTTAAAGGATGTTGGACAATAGGAAAAACAATGATGAATAACTGAATAATAAGTGCCATGAGAGAATAAGCCTGAGCCAAAATATGTGTACAAACATACCCTTATTTTGCTAGGAGTAATTCTTACTGTAGAGGAAAGGGGGTTTCCCTAAAGGAAGGGAAGAAGTTTATTATTAGAAACCCAGCAGTCTGCAGTGTGGAAGAGCAGTTTAGGAACAGCAAAACCTTCCCTTCTGGACAGAAAGAAAGAAAAGCTCCAGGCTCAGTGTCTGTAAGAGGCTGTTGTCAACCCAAGGACTGCAGAGTGAGCATCAGGGTTCAGGGTTGCCAAGAGATGCAGACCCCCAAACACAGGGATCTTGTGAAACCCCTAGAAGGCATCACTGGGGAGAAGGAGCCTAAGAAAAGACACGCCTTTATACTAGAATGTGGGTGAGGATTTCAAGCATTGCAATTTTCATTTTTGTAATTTATGAGAGTTTTAGTCACTATAAGGTGGTAAAGTTGGATCATACAGGTTTTGTCACCAGATGGTTTCTGAGGAGGCCCCCAAAGAGATGGGGACTTCAACTCAGATTGTCGAGTAGCATCTTAGTTACTTTTCTCATGGCTGAGACCAAATACCCAACACCCGTAAGTTAAGAGAGGACAGGTTTATTTAGCTCACAGTTTGTAGAGGTTTCAGTTCATAATTGGCTGGCTCCAAGGCAGGGTGGCTTGGCAGAGGGGCATTGCAGAGCAGAACCAGTTCATGGCAAGCAGAAGGCAACAAAAGCAAGCAAGCAAGGGAAAAGACAAATCTGTCCCTTATATTATATCCAGGCTACCAGGATTAGGGCACTGCCAAACCAATCAGTGTACTGATTTAGTAATCACACACCCTTAATCTCAGCACCACACACTCTAGAGTAAGCCACCACTGAAAAAGCCCCCACCCATGACCACATGCGGGTTTGGGGGGATATCTAGACCCAAACTATAACAAGTATGCTCTTGATTCATGTTGCAGAAAAAGAATTTTAGGATGTGTCAGTGTGAGGCATAGGCAGATAATTAAAGAAGAATCAAAGAATTTTTTAGCCAGATATGAGTGTGGGTGCTTAGGGATGAGATGCACCATGGACTGGGTTTGGGGTATTTGTGTGGTATTGGGTTATCCTCATGACAGATGACCTGGGATGCTAATTTCTTTGAATTATTTATCATTTATCCAATATTTGTTTTCTTAAATCAGTTTCATCACTAGTAAACTAACCCAAAACTGGCTTTATCAATTAGATTAAAATGCAAACTGCTTGCATGTGTTTGAAGTTTGTAGATAAGGTACCCAGTTAGTAGTATTGTTTCTTTGAGGTTGGAAGTTTTTTTAATTTATGGATCTATAGTGATGGAAGAAAAAGATGGGCCAAATTTATGCATTTATGTATCTTTAAGACTCTTAGAAATTTAGAAGTGAGGAATCTGGAAGAAAAACTGTCTCAGGTGAAAAGGGCATTGTAACCTTGTGTAACTTTGATCGGATCCTCTAGCTGGAGTTTTCTTAAAAGTACAGCTTTTAAATTATAATTTTCCTTGTCTCTTTTCCATCTAGCTTTATTTTTTTCTTTTCTGCCTCACTTCCATATGTTTTTCCTAAAATATGAGGGGTTTTTTTTTGTTTTAAATCTAAGTTAAAGTTTTGAGTTCGAGTTTTATATTCAGAGAAAGAGCTCAAAAATCACCCTGTGACTGATTGACACTGTTGATTTCCAGGTTAGCTTAGAGGAATTGTGCAGAGTAAATAATATGTGCAGCTTGAACCTCATCTGTAATCTCCCAGGATTCAGAGCTGTCTGGGCATGTCTGGATAATTAGATGGTTGGACCTGTCAAGAGTCTTTCACTTGAGTGGTCAGGGGATCATCACAGGACAGAGCTCATCCTAAAGAAGGCTGGGCATTGAGGTGCATCAGAGGGTATCAGCTTCAGTGGGGAGGGACTACTCTGAAAATAGCATTATGCACGTCCCTCAAATCTTCTACCGGCTCAGCTCTGTAGGGTTCTTCCTGTATCCAGGGGAGAGAGGGCTGGAAAACAACAAACCAAACCAAACCAAACAACAACCACAGAAACTAGTGTTAAAATTTAAAAAGTAACGTTGACTAAAATTTCTCTTAAGACTTTGAAGACAAAGTCTGCACAATGGAATGTACAAACTATGGATACAGAGTTCCTATTCCAGGTGCTTTTAGAGCAGCCCTGCCGGGGTGTAATACAGTAGAATGAACTAGATTCTACCTTTTCCCAAGGAGAAGTTGGCAGCAGGCACTTGTGCCTTCAGCAGTGGATCTGGTGCCTTTGACAGGAACAGCTCTGGTGCCAGTTTTGGCAGCATCAAGACACATCCTAAGCAGCAAGAACAAAGGAGTGGTGATGAGAGGATAAATTGCATCCATGTGCACACATGATTCAAAGATGATTCAGGACAAATTGGTATAGGGTAAACAGCAAAAAATTTGGTAGAGCCAACAAAATACTGATTTTGTACTTATTATTACCTTCCTGACTACCACTACCAGACAGAATAATATGGGATTCATAGGGTTCTTTTGAGAATTAAATGAAATAATGTCAATGAAAATATTTCATAAAGCATTAGAAAATATTAGTTATAGTATAATTACAAATCAGTGTTGGCTCATTGGGGCAAAAGTGATTTTTAATAATTCACTTTTTTGGGCTGTTTTCCAATGATGCAGTGTTGGTAAGAATTTAAGGCACTTGCTTATATAGCAACTTATTGGTCTCGTTATTTTGTATAGCTTAATTTTGGATTTTCCATACATTTGTGAAAAACTCAAGGGAAAGAGATCGTTTATAAAAAGTCTAAAATGCTCCAGAATCTACTTGAACATGTTAGACTTGGTAGCCTTTTAATGCAATTAGGATTTTAAATTTTTTAAATTGAATTAAATCACAAAAAAACTGAAATTCCATATGTTATTAATAACATCATTTCAATATGAAATCATGAGCTAAAGGATAAAGTAGAGAAGGAAAAGTAAAACAAAGGTTTTCTTTCTTTCTTTCTTTCTTTCTTTCTTTCTTTCTTTCTTTCTTTCTTTCTTTCTTGTACAGAAGATTAAACCTAGGCATTCCTGCTAAGCTACATTCCCAGTGTTTTTTAAAATTTTTATGTTGAAACAGGGTCTCACTAAGTCACTAATTTGCCCAGGTTGACAACCTGTGACCCTCCTGCCTCAGACTCCCAGAATACCGGGATTATGGGCTTTCTGCACTATGTCCTGCTAAGTTTTCCTTCCCTTGCTATCAGTTACATTTCTGGACCACATTTTTTCTTTACAAAAGCTTTCTCAATTTAAGTGACTAATAGTATTATTGTTCCTGATTTCATATCTCTTTTTTCTTTTCTTTATTTTTTTCTTGGTCAAGAGGATAGGTTTTGGACCTCAGTTATTTGCATCTTATATTAGCATATACTTTTTTTTCGACATTCTTTTTGTTTTAATTGTTAATCTGGTGTTCCCATTAAGGTTTTTAATCCCATCAAGCTTGTCCTTTTTAAAAATTTTTATTTTTCTTAGTACATGTTTGCAGTACATAATGATTACATTCACTGTGGGGAGTTGGTACGTGTACATAACACAACTTATTTCTTGTTTCATTGCCTTTCTTCTATCTCTCTCCTTTTCCTTTCCCTCCCTCTTTCTCTTTTGCAAAAGATCTATCTCATGTTTCCTATTGTATCTTTTACTGTGCTCTTTAATTCTTTATATTTTGGGATTTTTATATAAGAGAAACCATGTGGTATTTAAGCTTGTTTGTCTGATTTGTTTCACTTAACATTATGGTCACAAGATGTATCCAATTTTTCTACAACTGACACAGTTTACCCTTTTTACAGCAGAGTACCACTCCATTGGTTATAAATACCACATTTTCTTTATACATTCATTTGTTGGTGAACATTTGGCCACTTCCAATATTTAGCTATTATGATTTGTGCTGCTATAAACATAGGTATGCGTGTAGCACTATAATATGATGACTTTTAACTCTTTTGGGATGATACCTAGAAGGAAGATAACTGGATCAAATGAAATTTCTACTTTTAATGTTTTGAGGAAACTCCATACTGATTTCCATGGTGGTTTTAATAATTTACATTTCTACCAAGATTGTAGAAGGGTTTCTTTTTCCCCACTGCCTCACCAAAATTTGTTGTTTGATTTATTAGTGATAGATATTCTTTCTGTTATATCTGAGTGTTTTAATTTGAGTGATTTAATTTTCATTCCTTTCATGGTCAGAAATGTTGAACATTTTTTCATGTACTTTCATGTACAATTAGTACTTCTTTTTGTGGGAGTTATCTATTCATTTCAATTGCACATTTTTTGCTCAGATCTTTTATTTTGAGGTTGTCTCATTTTTTTTTTTAGTTCTTTATATATTCTAGGTATTAGTTCTCTGTCCAAAGAATAGCTACAAACATTTTTCTCAGTAGTTTGTCTTTTCACTCTATTGGTGGTTTCCTTTGCTGTGCAGAAGTTTTTTAATTTGATATAATTATACTGGTTGATTCTTGGTATTATTCTAGTGCAGTTGGGTTTTGTTCAGAAAATCTTTGCCTGTGTCTATATCTTCAAGAGTTTTACTTCTCTTACCTTCTAGCAGATTAAGGGTTTCTCTTTTATTATTTAGATCTTTGATCTTTTGCTTTTGATATCTTTGATTCAGTTTGATTTTAGTTTAGTATATGGTTACAGATACAGGCCTATCTTCATTCTTCTGCATATGAATAGCCTCTTTTCCCAGCACCATTTGTTGAAGAGGCAATTTTTTCCTCCAGCATAAATTTTTGTTACCTGATCAAAGATCAGGTAGCTGAATGTGCCTGGAGTTTGTTCTGTACCTCTATTTTATTTCATTAATACACATGTCTGGTTTTTTGTTGATACCATGCTGTTTTTATCACTGTAGCTTTGTAGTGTAACTTGAAATCCAGGATAGTGTTGTCTCCTGCTTTGCATTTGTTACCCAGGATTGGTTTTGCTGTTCTGGGTCTTTTCTGGTTGCATATGAATTGTAGGATTATTTTCTCTAGCTTTGTGAAGAATACTATTGATATTTTGATTGGCATCGCATTAAATTTGTGGAACATTTCTGATAGTATGACTATTGGTTCTGCCTATTCAGGAACAGGGAATGAATGTCTTTTCTGTTTCTGATGTTCTCTTTGATCTCTTTTTCAGACTACTGTAGTTTTTGTTGTAGGGTCTTTCACTTCCTTGGTTAGGTTGATTCCTAAGTATTTAACTGTTCTGGATGCTATTGTGAATGGTATTTATTTCCAATTTCTTGTTCAGTGAGTTCATTATTAGCGTATACGAATGCTATCAATTTTAGCATGTTGATTTTGTATCCTGCTATGTTACTGAATTTGGTTAATAATTGTTGAAGTCTTTGGTGGAATTTCTTGGTGCCTCTATGTAAAGGATCATATCATTTGTGAATAATGATATTCTGACTTTTTCATTTCCTGTACATATCTCTTTTATTTCTCTTGTCTAATTGCTGTAGCCAATATTTCAAGTAGGATACTGAACAGGAGTCATGATACTTCTGTCATCCTTGTCTTGTTCCTGATTTTGGAGGGAAAGTTTTCAAATATTCACCATTTAATATGATGTTAAAGTTCCGTTTCTCATAAATGGCTTCTGTTGGATTGAGATATGGTTGTTCTACTTATTCTCTTTAGGATTTTTTAAAATCATAAATGGATTTTGGCTTTTTTCAAAGGCTTTTTCAGTATCTAGCAAGATGATCATGCCATTTTGTCCTTGCTTCTGCTTATATATTGTGTTAAATTTTATGATTTGTGAATTTTGAACCATTCTTACATCCCTGAGATGAAACCTACTTGTTTTTTGAAGATTCATTGCATTCTGTTTGCCAGTATTTTGTTGAGGATTTTTGTGGCTATATTCATTGAAGAGATTTGTCTATAGTCTTCTTTTTTAGTTGAGTCCTTTTGGAATCAGAGTAATTTAGCTAGCTTTCAGTAATCAGTTTAGGAATGAATACTCTTTCCCTTTCACTTTTATTAAAGAATTTAATGAGTATTGGCATTGATCTTCACCAAAGTTCTTGTAGAATTTAGTGGTGAATTCACTGAGTCCTGAGCTTTTCCTGGTCTGTAGATTTTTTATCACTGCTTAATTTTCATTGGTTTTCATTGGATTATTCAGGGTTTTTATATTTTCTTATTTTAGTTTGGTCATTCATATTTATCTAGGAAAATTTCTTCTGGATTCTTGATTCTGTGATTTTTTTCAGTACGAGTTTTCAAATTAGTTACTAATAATTTGAATTTCATTATTGGACATTGTGATTTCACTTTTTCATTTCAAATTGTATTGATTTGGATCTTTTCTTTCCTTTTTGGGAGGGGTAAGATTGGCTAAAGGTTTGTTAGTTTTGTTTATTCTTTTAAAGAAACAGCTCTTACTCACTGATTCTTTGTAGCGTTTTTAAACTCTCAATTTCATTGATTTCTGCTCTGATCTTTATTATCTACTTCCTTGTTTTTATTGACTTTATTATCTACTTCCTAGGTGAATCATTAGGTTATTTAATTGGCCTTACTTTCTTTTTCTAATGTGGGTGTCCACAGCTATAAACTTTCCTCTTAGGATGGCTTTCACTGTGTCCCATAGGTTTTGAGATGCTGTACTGGCAATATCATTTGATTCTAGGAAAAACTTTTTTCTTGATTCCTTCTGTGACCCATTGATTATTTGAGTGTATTAACTTCCACGTGTTTGCATACTTTCTATAGTTTCTTTTGCCCTTGATTTCTAGTTTCATTGCACTATGATCTGATTAATATGAATGGGATAACTTGGGCTCTTTGTATTTACTTAAGCATGTTTTATGGCCTAGTATACAGTGTATTTTAGAGAAAGTTCTATGTTCTTTTCAGAAGAATGTGTATTCTATTGTTGGATTTAACAGTCTGTAAATATCTATTGAGTATATTGGGTCAAAGATTAGGTTCAACTCTGATATTTGTTTGTTGATTTTTTTATCTGATTGATCTGCCTCTTTGTAATGGTGGGGTTTATTGTGTTGTTTGTCTGATAATTTATATCCAGTAGTACTTGTTTTATGAAGATGGGTGTACCAGTGTTCAGTGCATGTATGTTTATGATTGTTATCTCTTCCTATTGAATTGTTCCCTTAAGCATTGTATAGTGACCTTGTCTCTTTTGATCAGTTATGACTTGAAATTCACTTTGTCCTGTTTTTTTTTTTTTTGGTCTTTTTTTTTTTTTTGCGGCACCGGGGATTGAACTCACAACCTTGCACTTGGCGGGCAGGCGCTTAGAATGCTGAGCTAGTTCCCTAGCCCTAGTGTTTTTGAGACAGGGTCTCACTATGCTGTTCAGGCTGGCCTTGAGCTCACTTTGTAGCCCAGGCTGGTCTCGAACTCACAACGATCCGCCTGTCTCAGCCTCCCGAGTGCTGGGATTACAGGCATGTGCCACCATGCCCAGTTTCCTGTTTGCTTTTGAGTTCCTTCTATGTGAAATATTACTCATTTACACCCTTTAACTTTTTAGACTATGAATTTCTTTTTGGATTTAATATGCTTCTTGTATACAACATACTGTTAGGCTTTGTTTTTTGATTCAAGCTGCCAACCTGTGTCTTTTGATTGAGGAATTAAGATCATTCACATTGAGAGTTATAGTAACTCTGAAGTATTCCTGTGATTGGATTTTTCCCTGTTCTTTTTATTACCCCTTCTAGTTAACTGCTTTCTCTGCCTGGTATATTCATCTTATTAGACTTTTTGAAATTGTTGGCTTCATTGTTTCTTTCTAGGATATCCTTGAGAATTTTTTGGAGTGCTGCGTTGATTGTGAATTTCTTATGCTGCACTTTGACATGGAAAAAAATTATTTGTCATCAGTTTTGAAAACTGGCTTTGAAGGATATATCAATCTTAGTTGGAAGTTATTTTCTTTCAGAGCTTGAAACTTCACTCCAAACTCTCCCGACCTTTAATGTTTGTGTTGAGAAGTCTGTCCTAATTCTAATGTGTTTACCTTTATAATGATTAGTTGATTCTCTCTAACAGCTTTTAAGAGTCTGTCCTTGTGTTAGACTTTTGGAATTTTGACTATAATGTGAAATGGAGTTCTTTTTTGATCATGACTATTTAGAGTTCTATATGCCTCACTTATCTATATGTTAAATTCTTTCACAACATTTTAATTTTTTGTCATTATTTCAGTAAACAGATTTTTCAAGCCATTTGTGCTGTTTCCTTATAGTTCACTAATTCCACTTAATCTTAGATTAGTCTTTTATTATCTAGCAAATGAAAATTTTTCATGTTCTCTTGTTGTTTTTAGGGTATCACTGAGTATATGGTCACCTGTATCAGCTCAATCTTTTAATTCTGACACTCTATCCTCATATCGGTCCCTTCTGCTGCCCATACTTTCAATAGAATTATTTAATCTCCTGGATTTCCTTTTGGTACCTTTTCATGAACTTTTGTTCTTTTTGTACTGGACATTGTTGTTCTACATCACTTTGTTTCTCTCAGCTAGCTTTTTATTAGTGTCTTCTGTAAACTCATTGATTATTTTGTTCATTAAGTCTGCTATCTGTTTAGTTATATCTTTGTGAGCTCTCTGAGCACCTTCTTGAACTGTTTTTTAATCTCCTTTTTTATCATTTCAAATAATTCTGCTCTGTGGCATTTGAATTGCTCCCCATTGATGCTCCATGAATCAGCTTTGTGGGAGTTCGGAGATTGAGATGACATTTTACTTTCTTTTCATGCTTCTGTCTTTTGTATGTGTGTGATGAGGTCATGGGTTGATTATATTGGAAGGGTTTCTTGCTAGTAGGGAGATCTTTTTAAGTAGTGTTTGTTTTTCAGGGAAGCACTTGGGCTTGACTACCTGTAGCCCTTTGCCTCTGTCCTAGGATCCAACCACCTTTGTCAATTAGAAGAAAAGGTGCAGTGTAATGGGCCCAGAATTCAATTCTCTAGAAATGGACCACAGTATTTTTAACATCACAAAGACCATACAAATATTGGCATATAGAGAAAATCAATCAATAGCAACAACTATGCCATCTGGGCAGTAACAACAGTGGCTGGCTTCTTTCCAGAGCCTTGGAATACAGGAGACATGGGGATGGTAGTGAATCCCTTAAGACCTATTTTGCTTCTACACTGAAATTACTGTGTGTGAATGCTGAATCTACCCCATCTTTTTCACTGGGCATAGTCAATCAGTGTTGTCTACCTTATGACTATAGTAATTTGTGTAACTCAGCTCCCAGTTTCTGTGTCCCTTGGTGTACCCAGTCATAGTTTTCTCTGCCTAGTTTTACAGCATGTGCAGTTGTGAGGTGTCCTCCTGCTCTAGAAGCCCCTCTGTCTATGCACACCAGGCTATGGCAACTGTTGTGCCAGACCACGTGCTTTCTCACATTGGTAGATGAGGAAAGCAAACAGGCCTTTGGTGGAGGAGTGGGGATCAAATAGTTTGCTGCACTTAGTGCCAGTACTTTCAAACCCAGCCCACTCTGGGAGAAACACACATCTGGTATGGTTTCTTACCATGGAGGATGGGACCCTCATGTCCTTCTTGGCCTGAGTTTAAACTTCTCAGTGGGTCAACATCTAGCATATGCCCTCTCTACAACTGTCTGTTGTGGTCATCTTTTACCCAGTCATTGTGGTAGGGTGATACTAGAAACTCGAGTGTTATTCTGTTGCTCAGTCTCAATGAACCCCTTCCCTAAATGGTCCTTGATTAAACTGTCTCAGATATGGTTGATGCTACACTGGATTTCTCTGATTCTACCTTTCTTGTGGAAGATGTTACTTTCAGAGTAAAATGCCATCTGTTTAAAATAGCTATGGACTAGCCGGGCCTGGTGGCACACGCCTGTAATCCCAGCACTCAGGAGGCTGAGACAGGAGGATCGTTGTGAGTTCGAGACCAGCATGGGCTACAAAGTGAGCTCAAGGACAGCCTGAACA
>RJWT010030150.1:0-14710 GCA_004365215.1 Cuniculus paca | reverse complement strand
GGAATGGGGAATGGGGACACTGGTGAGGAGTACTTGGCCTGGCTGCGGGTGCCCAGGAAGGCTGCCCAAGCCATTGTCCTGCTGAGGGGCTGCTGACCCTCCCCTGGGCCATGGCTTGCGATGGGAGAAGGTGCCTGGGAGCCACAGGCTGGGGGACCTGTGCGGCCTTTCACTGGCTGTGTGACCCCACAGGGCAGCCTTCTGCTGCCGCTGGCATCAGCAAACAGAGGGGACCCACAGTGGGCAGGGAGGCCAAGTGTCGGTGTCTGTAAGAGCTCTCTAAATTCCCAGGGGAAGTGGGGCGAATGATGAGAGGATGAAAAAATAAAGACGGAGACAGAAAGCTCAAGTCAGTTGGAGCCCTTCCTCCCAGACTGGGGGAAGAGACTGCTCAACTGCGGTCATGCGTTTATTTATACACTTGTCACACCGCGCCCCTTTGCTTAATTGGCTTACTTCCTATGCCCCTTGTTCTTGGAGCTGGAGCACCTGTTCCCCTCCAGCACCCCATGCTCTCAGGACATTTATTTCTCAGGTGCTCCTGTTGGGCACTTGTGCTTTTGGCTGGCTCCGTGTGTAAATGATCACTAGCTCAGCAGCTCCCAGCAGGAGCCAAGCTCAGGCCCTTTTCCTTTGTGCGTTGTATTCAGAGTGGTGTTGGGGCTGGAGGCCATAGTGCTGGCTCAGGACACAGGAGCAAGGCAGACAGGTTCCTCCCCATAGTAGGAAACAGGCAGAGGTGGGAGAGAGTGTCGCCTGCATGGAGCACAGAGGTTGGTCAGGTCTAGGCTGCTGCCTGAACACAGTCACTGGCAGGGAGGACATCAGCAGGGCCATCTCTGCTGGAGAGGAGACGCCTTATTTGGCCCAAGACTGACAGTGGCTGCAGGCTTCCTGCAGGGTGGAAGAGAAAGGTGGGGCTCGAGCCCCAATCCTAGCACTCATGTGCTGCAGCTGAGCCTTTCCCTCTCTAGATTGGGTGACGGGGGACACTCAGAGTCACAGTCTGTGTCTGGGTGTCACACCAAAGCCTCATGCACTCATAGGTGGCACTTTTGGGCAGGGGCTGGATCATGGGTGTGTGACACTGGGATTAGGGGAGGTGGCACCAAATTGGTTTAGCACAGATCTGGGTGTGGATAATGAAAGCCCCACCCTGGATGTGGGTGGCACCACACAAAAGGCTTGGCGTCTGGAAGAGATAAAAGGGAAAGGGAGGTTTGTTGCTTCCTGACTGCCCTGCCAAGAACTGTCTCTCTTCTGCGATGCCCCTCTGCCAGGCCACCCTCCCTTAGGCCCAGCCAACCATGGACTGAAACCTCTACAAACTCTCAGCCAAAATAAGCCTTTCCTCCTTTAACTTGTGGGTGTCTGATATTTTGTCTCAGCAGCTAGAAAATAAGTAGGACACTCAGTAACTGGGGGTGTCACTGTGCTTTACCCCAGCCACAGGTATTTGGGGAGTGAGGTAGGAGCTCCCTGGTCTGCTCCTGGAGATGCTGTGTTCACGACCACAGCCATGATGGGCCAGCTTGCTGCTCTTTGCTTTGGGGCGAAGGTTCTTCCCTGATCGGCAGCCGCTCCCTGACTCTAGCAGGAGCTGGTAACACTTAGATAGTGGCATCCACTGCAGAAGAAAGTGAGATCACTAACTAATATCTAGTGAATGCTTACTCTGTGTGTGGGGGTGCTTTGCGTGGACAGATGAAGTCCTGGGGCAGTGGTGGCTGGTCACCTGACTGTCCTTCCATTTCCTTGTGTTTAAAGTACTCAGGCCAGTGCCTGGCACATGACAGGTGCCCAACACAATGTCATCACGGCTCAGCACCCTTTGCTGCTAGAAACAGTCCAATCTGTTTACTTGGTGGCTAAGCAAGATCTGTGAGGGCAGAGATTGTACCACACACCACAGGATCCCAAGTGACCAAGACAGTCAGCCATATGGTGAGCCTTCATTAAATATGTTTAATGGAAGTCAATTATGTAATAAAAAATATTAAAGATTTCCAGATGGGTCAGGCATGGGGTTATACACCTATAATCCCAGCACTCAGAGCGCTGAGACAGGAGGATAGCCAGTTCGAGGCCAGCCTGAGCTCCGTAGCAGGTTCAAGGCCAGCCTGAACTGCATAGTGAGACCCTGTCTCAAAAACTGAAGAATTAAAAAGAAAAATTTCCAGCCGGGAGAGGTGAGGAGGTCAACAAACACTCTACCCCAAAATGCAGCAGAACAGCTGGATGGGACCTGTCAGGAAGAAGTACCTCGGTGCTCTGGATTTCAACCAGAGACGCCGAGCAATCAAGCGTTTATGCACCAAAAATACTGACCCTCAGGGTAAACTCCAAAATTACTCAGCAGAAAAGAATCGGGAAAATCTCAGTTCGCACTGAAGTGATAACCAGTCCACACAAACACTGAGATAGCACAGATTTTGGAATTATTCAACAAAGATTTTAAAACAGCTATTGTAAAAAAAAATGAGTCAACAAACAAATGTGACTATTTGTATCGAATTAAGTGAGAGAGTCTGCAGCCCTATGAAATTCAGTATCCAGGCCTGACAAACACTTTTAGCGAAGTAGAAACAGAAAAAGAAGTATTCGGAGCAATGCTGGGCTCCCCACACCCGCCCCCAACGGGACCAGGAACAGGGCACAGATATTCACTCTTGCTATTATCAATAGGAAGTCTTAGTCAGCAACCTAAAGCAATGAAAACAAGTGAGAGGCATACGGGTTGGGAGTGAAGAAATGAAACTGTCCCTATTCACAGACAACACGACTGCAGAGAATCCCAGTGAATCTGCAAAGAAGCAAGCCAGGTGAGTGAGGTCAGGAAGAGTGCAAGACACAAAGATAACACACAAACCTGAATTTTATTTCTGTACCCTTGCGACGGACAAAAAAATAATAATTTAAATGACATGCTGATTAAAAAAAAAAAAGGAGGGGCACACAGTGCTTGGCAGTGTCAGATTGTGCCCAGGAATTGCCAACTCATAACTAACCATGTCCATCCTCAGAGAGGTGATTTACAAGGTTAGTGTAATTTCAAGGAAAACCTCAGATTTTTGAAAGACAAGAAGATCCTAAAATTAAGATGGAAAGACAAATAAACTAGAATCATAAAACAATTTTTAAAAATAAGAACATAACCAGGCATGGTGGTGCATGCCTGTAATTCCAGTCATGAGAGGCTGAGGCAGGAGGATTACCATGAGTTCGAGGCCAGCCTGAGCTACATAGCAAGACCCTATCTCAAAAAACAAAAAATGAAAGAAAGAATTTAGGGAAATTGTACTTTTCCAATTTTTAAAATTGAAATAAAATCCACAGATCATAAAATCAACCATTCTGAAGCCTGGATTCAGAGCCTCAGGATACATTCGCATGCCTTGTGCCCGCCACCTGTCGAGCACCAGAGCACTTCCTTTGTCCAGAGGAAATCCTGGATCCATTCCCCTCTCCCAGCCTCTGGCACCCACAGATCTGCTTGGTACAGATCTGCCTTTTCTGGATATTTTGTATACATGAAATCATACACTTGGGGACCTTTGTGTCTGATTTCATTGACAAACTGAAGGTCATGAAGATTCATGCTTGTGTTTTCTTCTTTCTTCTAATAGTTTTATAGTTTTATTAGCTCTTTGACCAATTTCTAGTTGTTTTTAAAAATATATGGCATGAAGTGAGAATCCTACTTGCTTCTTTTTGTTTTGTTTTGTTTTGTTTTGGTGCTGGCGATTGAACTCACGACCTCACCTCACACTTAACCCGGCAAGCACTTGAGCCTCAGAGCTAAATCCCCCGGCCCAACTTACTTCTTTTGCATGTGGATGTTTCCCCAACACTATTCTCACCAGCTGCTCTTAGGAATCAGTATGGAACAGCAATTTTGCGCAGCATGGTGCTGGTGAGGTGAAAACATGTAAGTCAGCAGGGCGTTGCAGCACACATCTGAAATCTCAGCATGTGGGAGACTGAGGCCGGGGAATCGCAAGTCTGAGCCTAGCCTGGACAACTTAGCACTGTAGCAAGACTCTCTCTCAAAATAAAAAAAGGGCTAGGGTCAGATGGGTTGGCGCATGCCTGTAACCCCAGCACTCAGGAGGAATGCTGTGTGTTCAATGCCGTCCTATAGCCTGGACTACATAGTGAGGTCCTGCTTCAAACAAACAATAAAAAGGGCCGAGGCCGTAGTTCAGTGCAAAGGCCCTGGATTCAATCACAAGTAGCACCAAGGCGGAGAGCCCAAAAACTCAATTTAAAATCAAAGATTTAAATAGACATTTTTCCAAAGAAGATTTAAAATTAGGTCAGTAAGCACCTGAAAAGATGTTCGATATCATTAGTCACCAAGGAAATACAATTGGAAACCACAGTGAGCTACCACCTCACACCTGCTGGAAGACATAGGAAGCAGTGTGGGGGAAGGGTGGAGAGCAGGGATCCTGCGGCTAGCTGGGGGGAGTGTGAATCCTGCAACCACCTGGGAAAGCACAGGATGATTACAAGGGGAGACCGCGAGCTTCGGACAGCACCTGAGGGTGGCTTCCCAGCGTGGTCCTGCAGGTGGCAGGGCAGAGTACGGACGCCTAGGGCAGGGGACAGGCTGGTGATCAGCCGAGCAGCTGCTGCAGGCCAGGGAGTCTTGCGCACAGTGAGTCACCACACATGGAGCGGCTTTTGCTTTTTTTGTGGTACTGGTGATTGAATCCAGGGCCTTCACACTGAACTACACAGAACTATATCTCCAGCTTTTGGTTGTGTTGTTATTTCATTTTATTTTATTGAGACGGTTTTGCTAAATTGCTAAATTGTCAAGGCAAGACTCAAAGTGACAGTCCTGCCTCAGCCTCCAGTTTTAGTGGCTTTATTTTTTGAGACAGGATCTTGCTATATAGTCCTGGCTGGCCTTGAACTCACAGTGATCCTCCTGCCTCAACCTCCTGGATTCTGGCATGAGTCACCATACCGGCTTGCTTTAAAATACAGTGTCATTTTGTTTTGTTTACTTTTGTTTTGTTAATTCGCATGGTCCAGAGTCCAGCATGGCTTCACCTAGGTTGGTCAGGGTCTCAAAAGGCCGCCATCAAGGACTGCAGCTTCTTTCTGAAGCTTGTGGTCCTCTTTGTGATTCACACAGTTCTTGGCAGAATTTCTGGTTGGCTGGCAGCCTGGGACCCCGCTGGGATTCTTACACTGGGCAGGAGCATCCTGCTGCCCACCCTGCCAGGACAGTCTTGGGTAACATGAGCCTCTCACAGGAGTGATACCAGCCACAGGCTCCCCTGGTGTGGGGGATATGACTCACTGGGGGTCACCTTATACTTCGTCCACCACAGGTTAGAGTAGGATGAAAACTCTAGGAGTGATGCAGTGCTGGGCAGCAATGGACCTGGTCAGCATGGTCTGGCTTCCTTACTGTTATTATTTTTGGAGAAAGGACTTCAATTTACTCTGATGCCTACTTCAGACCCATCTGACAAAAGTTCAAACCAAGCCCAGTGCAGGCCTTGAGGGCTGAACACCACCAGGTGTGAGGGGCGTGGGGGCCATCTCATCCCTTGCACAGACAGACACTGAGGATAGCATGAGCCAAGTCCACACAGGCCCCTGGCTGAGTGGCCTCCTAGAATGAGCGCCAACCTCCTTCCAAAGAAATAACAGAACCCAGAGTCTCTACATGGTGTCTTGATTCAGTTTAAAAAGAAATCATTAGACTGATTTCTAACATGAGAGAAAATTCAACTCACAGTCAAGGGAAAAGGCCAGCATCCATGTCCTGTCTCCTGGTTGGGGTGGGGCTCACGGGCATTTTCTAGTAGCTGCGGTAACTCATCCAGGGAGGCAAGGCAGAGTGAACCCCTTCTACAACGCTCAACTCCCAGGCTTGAAAAGGGCAAAGGCCCACAGGGTCCACCCTTTCCTCTTGGTGGGTGGTGGCGTGGGGAGTCCTGTGCAGGAGGCCTCTGGGTCAGGTCCAGCACACGGGACAGGAGCCTCCTCTGTAGCGCATGCCTAGCTCATCCCAAGGAGAGGAGCTTTTGGCAAACTCCCTAGGGACCCTCGGGACCTCGGTCTTCCCCATCCCCTCTGTGAACCCAAGGCCAAGCCTGCAGGAAGGGAGCCGGGCCCAGGGCTGGGGCTGCCGGAGCCTCTCCCCAACTTGCCTTTGAGGCTCTGCTTCCCGAGTCCTGAGGGCCGCCCTGGTCCTCTGCTGGAGCCCGACAGAAAGAAGCGTCCTCTCTGGGTGCGGGGCCCTCTGACCCGGGAGCTGCCCTCCTCGGGTCTGAGAGGCTGACTGCTCCTGCTCAGAGACGCGCCGTCCTGTCTGGCCCCCAGCCGCAGCCCTCGGCGGGCTGAGTGGGGGCCGCCGTCCCGCAGAAGCTCGGGCTCTCTCCCGCGGCGCGGCGCTGAGGGAGAAAGCACGGCAGAGCCTTCCACAGCCGTGGGGAGGAGCCGCCAGCCTGCAGGCTGCACGTCACCATAGCAACGGCTCCTGCAGGCTGCCGCGCTCCGGGGCAGACTCTGGTGAGCCCCAGCCTGGCTGCTCCCCCTGGCCTGTTGCCTGCCCCCAACCCCAGCTTCTCTGTTTGGGAAGACGCGACCTTGCTTTTCTAAGAGAAGCGCGCTTCCCTTACCAGGGGGACGGTCCGATTTGCTGCCTGGAGGGCTGGCTGGGCTCCCTGCACCCCCCACCCTCCCCTTGAGAGCTTGCCACAGAGGCCGCCGCATGGGTCCCTGCGGCTCGGGAAGGCTGGCAGAGGCTCCATGTCCACCGACTGACTGCGTGCACTCTGCAGCTAAGGCAGTGATGGCCCAGCCAGGGCAGAGTCTAGGGACACCAGCCCCATCCTCCCCAGGACATCCCAGTTCCAGCCACACCCAACTGCGTCGCCAGCTCCACCTGGGGGGCAGCGGCTGCCGGGTGCTGCCAGGCGGAGGCTGCGGGAAGGCGCAGGCACAGGTGGTTAGTGAAGCATTCACAGGCTATTATTAACCTGACGGTGACATCACCGGCAGCCAATGGGAGGCAGCTTTATTTCCAGGGCTGACAGCTTGAGAATGGTTAATTTTAGCTGGGTCTTCATTCCTGAGGCTCACACGAAACTCCAACCAGTTGGGGGCAAGGGGACAGAGGGGCTGCCTGTGTCTCCCCAGTCTGATGAGCCCTGAAGGCTCCAGGAGGGGGCCAAGGAGGGGCAGAGCTTGTAGCCCTTCTTTCCATCTTGCTTCCCAGAGGGAGCCCTGGTTGACTTCTCCCAATCCTGGGCCACGGTGACCAGTGACTCACATGCAGAGAGAGGGCTGGAAGGGGGTGGAGGCCGACATGGGGGGACACAGCACAGCCCCTGGGGGAACTCGGGATTCTATGAGGATGTCACATTGGCCTAGCTCAAGCCTTTCAAGCTGCCCACTTGCTGTGTGACCTCAGGCAGGATGCTTGGCTTCTTGGAGCCCAGCTGCCTCACAGGTTCACAGGAACCTCAGGCCCGCCTAGAGGGCACTGCTGCCTGGGTGAGCTTACAGCACTTGGCAACCGTGACTGTTACTAATTAGTATGTAACGCAGTTATTCAGCATCGCTTAGTACTTAACAGTTCAAGTATTATTATCTACCAAGTAATTAGTAGCTGTCTTAGTCTCTTCCATGCTGCTACAACAGAATGCCTGTGAGCAGGCGATTCATGAGGAGCAGACTCAGTGCTCGCGCGCTGGAGGTCAAGCAGTGCAAGGCCAAGGTGCTGGCATCGTTCCACGGTGGAAGGCAGGCAGCCGAGAGACTGCTCACACAGGCCCTCTGTGAGGTGAGGCTCTGGACCCAGATGCTCCCCAAATGCCCTATCTCCCACTCTGTGGCTCTGGGAGCAAGTTTCCAACTTGTGAACTTGGGGGCAGTTCAGACCACAGCGGTAATTAGGCATGCGCTAGGGATCATTTATACCAATGTCATTAGTCGTGTCTGGCGGGCAGTGGTCGCTGGAGCTACTGCAGAGTTAGCTGTTGCTTAGCACTGTGAGCAGACACGCTGCTTGGTCTCCTTACTGAGCATCATTGCCTTAGGTAGACTCGCGTTCTGCGCCCTCCCAGGGTCTCCACTGCTGACTGTGGGTCTCTCCAGCACATGCTGTGCCCTTGCCAATGACACCATGACACCCTCTCCAGGGTCAGTGCACAGCGCTTCAAGGATGACACCCCAGCTGGCTACCAGAGACCATTCCTGGGGTGCACTTCCCCAGCACAAGTGAGCCCCTGCCCCCGGCCTCCCCAGCTGACTGCTATCCAGACGAGCCCAGAGGCCAGGAGTAGCACTCAGAGCCATGGAGGGAGGAAGTGGGGGGCCCAGGGTCTTTTCTGCTGCCGGCTGTCCCCGGCTGGCTCCCAGCCCCTCCCTGTTTCCTCCAGCCCACCCAGCTCTGGCCAATCACAGCACCTGTAAGAAGCCAGCCTAACCGGCAGGCGCTGACACACTCATGAAATGTAGAGACCAGCGCAGCCGGGTGGAGCTGTGCGTCTTGCTGTCTCGCCAGGCATTTATTTTTAATTCCTGGCTCTGAGTTGACAGTATCAGCAGCACTCGGAAGTGCTGGATCATTCAAGAGGCCGTCCTCCCTCTGCTTAGTGTAAAAGGCCTTTCTCTGCCTCAAGACCCCCTCCATGGGCCCGGGAGAACCCACTCTCCCGCTGCCAGTGCTTTCACCTTTGCCTCCTCCTCGAACCGGGGAGACCCGTCGCCGCTGGGGGCTCCCCATGGACACTGCCCTGAGGGCAGGCGCAGGGCCCTGACCTGCACCTCCGTGTCTGGGGGAGGGGACAGGTGCAGCGTCTGCCATCACCCGCTCAGTGCACAGCTCCTGAGGCCCCGTCACCCTGCCTGACTCATCCGCCCTGCAGTGACAGAGACCCAAGGCAGGCGGGAGTGGGGGGCGGGGACAGGGGGAGTGCCTGGGTGAGATGAGGGTGCTGGGTCCTGGGAGAAGCTCTTGACTTTGGTCTTCACCTGACACTCTGGCTACCACAGCCCCTCCTTAAAGCCTGTTTCAGGACCCTAGTGTGCCAAGACCCTCAAGGGGTAGATAGAGCAGGCCTGGGTTCAGCCCGGCAGACGGTGGGCCAGGGCCCGGGCTCTGGACCCGGTGCATCACACAGCCTCCTGGGAACACACAGCAGCTGCGAGGGGCTTCAAGCATTCCCCGCCCGAGAGGGCCTCCGAGGGCCTGGCTGCCCTTTGGATGTGCTGAGACTGAGCCATGCTAGAGGCACGGAGGACAGGGCCCCTGCACCCGGGACCACACTAGGGAGAGCACCTCAGAGCAGAACTTGGGGCCTTGCAGGCCTTCAGCCAAGACCAGGGCGGGTGGTCCTCGGACCCCCCCTCCCCCGTCTCCCCCCACCTGCCGGGTCCTGTCCCTGGGTCCTCCTCCCAGGGACGCCTTAAGGTGTCTTCCTGCTCTGCAGGGGCCTCTCTGTCGCCGAGAACCCGGCTACCCCTTCCCGGCCCTGGCCCTCCGCGCCCTGCCCCCAGCTCCTGGCCGCGCCACCCGCGTTCGCTCTCGCGTCTGCGCCCGCGGGGCTCCGGCGCCCTCAAAGCTCGTCCCTCGCCGCATCCCCTGGCGCCGCGTCGCGCCCGCCCGCGCGTCCGTGGGTGCGCGCCCCGCATCCCGCGTCCCCGCGCGCCGGCCCCGCCCTCCCCGCCGGTACCGCATTGCCGTACTGCAGGGGCGCAGTGCATTGCGCCGCACCGTCAATAGGTGGACCCCCTCCCGGAGATAAAACCGCGGCGCCCGCGCCGCCAGTCCCTCTGCCTGAGACCGCGGCTCCGGGTAAGGACGCTGGCCCGGGCCCGCGCTCCGCTCTCCGCTCTCCGCAGAGCGAGCCCTCCGCGGCATTCCGGGCGGGGAGGTGCGGGAGGAGCCGCGGGCGCGGTGGGCTCGGAGGAGCCGCGCGCCTCGCTTGTTTACGCGGCCGCCCCGGTCCCCGGCGCGGTGGCCCCGCTGCTGTGACCTTGGAGCCGCCGGGTCCTGGGGCAGCGCCGCCGTGCTGGGCCGCTGGACAGGGCTCTGAGGGCGCCTGGCAGCGCAGAGGTGGGGGCGAGAGGGGGCGCCGGGGGCTCCTGCGCCCCGCAAGCGTCGCGCCCATCGCGGGCCTCGCTGTCCGCGTTGGCCTTTAGCACAGGGCGGGCCGGGTGGGGCGGGTGCCCTTCCCCCGGGGCACTTGCTGAGGGCGCTCTGGGGCGCCCTTCCTCCTCCGGCCAGAGCGGGGACCCCCACCTCCTGGCGCTGCCGGCCGTCACGGGGAGGCCAGGGCTATTCTGGGCCCTGGGCTGGGCGCCGCGTGCCCGTGCGCAGCGCCAGCCCCCGGGAGGCTTGGAGGAAGATGGCGCCCGCGCCCCCGGGAGGTGGGGCCGTGGGGTGCACCCTCGGGGGGCCGGCGGCAGGAGCAAGGGGAGGACGGGGCACCGGGACCTTGCCGGTGACTCATCCTCCGCGGCTGGCCGCTCCTTGCCCTCCAGACGGCAGCTGACCCCGCCACGGGGATGGGGGCTCCCGGGGCTGAATGCCCGACATTCCCAGCAGATCGGCTGCTTGGATTAATAGGTGGTGTGGAGGCAGCACGGGGCCGCGCTCGCCCCCGGCTCGGTCGGGCCAGGTCTAGGCTTTGGAGGGACCCGGGGTGGCGCCCGGCCCTGGATCTCCAGGCAAAGACCGGGCAGGTGGGCTTTCACCATGTGCCGCGGCTCCCTCCAGACTCTTCCCCCACCCCCATCACTGGCCTCGCAGATCCCTGTTCAGCACCCCCACCCCACCAGAGCCGGGCAGGATGGGCAAGGAGAAGACTCACATCAACATCGTGGTCATCGGCCACGTGGACTCAGGGAAGTCCACCACGACCGGCCACCTCATCTACAAATGCGGGGGCATCGACAAGAGGACCATCGAGAAGTTCGAGAAGGAGGCGGCTGAGGTGAGCCCCCTGAGCCCCACGGTGTGGCTCCCACATGGCACCTGGGCTGGGGCTGGGGCTGCTGCTCGCCTGACCCCTGGGGTGTGGGGCTCAGTTTACCTCCTCCAGATCAAGGGAAATGCATGACTTGGGATCCAGATGACAGATGCTGGTGCAGTGGAGGCGAGGAGGGCACTCTCTGAGATTGTGCTCAGTGGGGGTGGTGTGGGGCTGCCAGGTTTGCCCGTGGTGGAGGAGGGGATCTGAGAGATGGGTCTCAGCAGGGTCTGGACTCTGCCATGGTGGGCCAGGGCTAGAAGGTCCTGGAGTTTTGTCCCCTGACCCTCCAGCTGGTGCTGGAGGTGACACTGCCCTCACTTGTCCCAGGGCTGGGCCAGGGCTCATGGCTGCTATTAATAGCTGATTGATGGGCAGCTCGCCTGCTAGCTCCATTTTCTGGAGCTAGGCTAGGGAGGGCTGCTCATCTGGGGTGGTGCTCTGGGATGGGGGTTCTGGTGGCTGCCTTCTTTCTCCGGGGCCAAGACCCACGGGTGGAAAGTGGACATGAGTGGGGTCTGTTCTCTCCCCTCCCCCCTGTCCCTAGGCTCTGAGAGAAGCCCACTTGGAAGGGCCTGGGAGGCCTGAGCTTGGTGGCTTTGGATGAGGGGGTCTGTGGCTGGGGCCTGGGGGTGCAGGCGGCATCCTGGGGTGAACCTCTGCTTCAGTGGGGGCAAGGGGTGCCTTGGGCACCTAGGCTCAAAGCTGCACCTCTGCCTTTGTAGAGGCAGGGGAGGGGGCCATAAGGGTTGAGGGGCGCCAAGCCTAGGCCCAGCTAGGTCCTGCCTGGGTGGCCCCTCCAGCCTGGACAGGCACCCTGAAGGGCAAAGGCCTGTCCCTGTGAGGCCGGGAGGGAGCTGTGCCCAGCTGGGCAAAGCCCACCATTCTGACCCAGGCTATGGGGGTCTCCCCAGACTCCAGACCCGGGTACTTCCAGAGAGTGGCCACCCTTGCTCTTGGGGAGACATCTGCCCCCGCTCGGGTGGAGGTGGGAGTGGAGGTATCTAGGGTTATCTCCCTGTCTTCATAGGATACAGAAAGAACTAGAAAGCCAGGCCCTCCTGTGACCTCATTTGATTCCTTTTTTCTTTCCATCTTGAAAGAAAATAACACAGGGGTTTTTATTTGGTAGCCTAAAGCCCAGTGGTGTTATTGGCTTCTGATAAAGGGGAGCCCTCACCAGGGGAGGGGGTCTTAATCAAGTCGGGCAGCTTCCAGGCCCTCACGCCACCTGCTGGTGGACGTGCGCATTCGCGGCCGTTTAGCAACTGGCGGGAGGCTGGCCCTGGGCATTGTGTAGACAGCTGGTACCAGTGTCAGGGTGTCAGCACAGAGCGATGGGGCAAGAAGCCAGGGCCGCAGAGGGGAGCAAGGGAGCTGGAGCCCCACTCCTCTCTCACTGGCTGCTCCTCAGCCCCAGGGCAGACCTGGCAAGCAGACTGCTGAGTCTGGTCCTAACCTGAGCCATGCCCCACCCTCCAGATGGGGAAGGGCTCCTTCAAGTATGCCTGGGTGCTGGACAAGCTGAAGGCAGAGCGGGAGCGTGGCATCACCATCGACATTTCTCTCTGGAAGTTTGAGACCACCAAATACTACATCACCATCATCGACGCCCCTGGCCACCGGGACTTCATCAAGAACATGATAACCGGCACGTCCCAGGTGGGCAGGGTGCGGCACCCCTCTAGGAACATCCAGGGCCAGGGCAAGGGACCCGTGGGCTTAGTCGTCGTGTGCCCCACCTGGCCCAGACATGTCCAGAGAACTGCGTTACTGACACCTCAGCAGGCAGGGATCTGTCAGGGCCATCAGACAGGATGGACAGTCGTGAACACTGACATGGCCTGCATAGACAGACAGATGGTTATGGCTAGGTGTGGGCAGAAATGCAGACAATCAGACTGGACAGTCAGACATGTCTGGGGCATTCGCACAGACTGGCAAGACAGACCCGAAGAGGTGGGGTGGCTTGTCCAGGGACACACAGGCTGCTGGTGGCAGAGCTGGTGCCCAGAACAAGGGCTTACTCAACTTAGGGCCTTGTGAACAAAACCCTGAGCGACTCCCTGCAGCTGAGGTGGACTCCCCTAGTCTCCATCCCCAGCAAGACTGCTCAGGGTCCATTCCATGTGTGGTGGGCCCAGGCCAGAGGTGGGGGCCCAGCGCTCACTGTGCCCCACTTGCCGGGCAGGCGGACTGTGCGGTGCTGATCGTGGCAGCAGGCGTGGGTGAGTTTGAGGCTGGCATCTCCAAGAACGGGCAGACCCGAGAGCACGCGCTGCTGGCCTACACCCTGGGGGTGAAGCAGCTCATCGTGGGTGTCAACAAGATGGACTCCACAGAGCCAGCCTACAGCGAGAAGCGCTACGATGAAATCGTCAAGGAGGTCAGCGCTTACATCAAGAAGATTGGCTACAACCCAGCCACAGTGCCCTTCGTGCCCATCTCTGGTTGGCACGGGGACAACATGCTGGAGCCCTCGCCCAACGTGAGTGCTGCCTAGGGTGAAGGGGTGAGGGGTGGGGAGGCTGGTAGGTTTTGCTCTGGGAGCTCAGCGCACTGGTCAAGGTGAGGTGCAAACAGGCTGAGCTGGGAAGTCTGGGTGCAGGGATCCCAGCTTCTTTCTGTCCAACTGGGGTTGTTAAACATCGGGGGCAGACACCAGGCCTAGTGAGAAGCCTGTTCCTGGGTCCAGGGACTCCACGGCTTCAGCTTGGCTGCTCCACAAAGCCAGCAGAGGCCTTGTGGAGCCCTGTTCCCAGCCCCATGTGGCCCTGGAGGGGCAGCGCCTGCTGGTGTAGGCCCACATGCCTGGTCTCCGGGATCCTATGGGGAGGGGATTAATTTTCATCTTTCCTGGGCCAGTGTCCTGGCCCTAGACAATGCAGGGAGAACAGGATGTGAGGCCCCCTGGGCTGCCTCTCGTGTGGTCTGGAGTAGGGCTGGGCTCTGGAAGTATGCACATCCCTGGAGTGGACAGGGCTGGGGAAGGCGGGGTGCTCCCCCACCCTCCCCATCTTGCTCAGCCGAGTGTTGTTTCCCTATACTTGGTTCTGTCTCGTGGGATACAGCAACGGGTGAGCAGCCTTCCCCTGTTCCGGGGGAGGCCTCTAGCCTGCACTCCCATGGCCTGACCTGCTAGGTGTCTGGAATTCGGCTGTGAAGATGGGGCGGGAGGACACGTGGTCCCTGGGGCTCAGCCAGCTGCTCTGTGTGTGGTGGGTGGTGGACTGCAGGGAGGCTGTGTGTGGGAAGGGCTTGAAGCTGGCCTCTGGAGAGGCTGGGGCAGTGGTGGCTCCTGGGCTTGGAGACAGCATGGTGGCCTGCGGAGCTACTGGGGCTGGAGCTGGGCTGGCGTCACCAGACCTAACCCTGCTACCCCGGTGCTCACCCTGCTCAGGCACCTGAAGGCAGCCAGAGTCAGCTGGCTGAGGGCCTGGAGCAGAGTGTGGGCAAGTGGGGATCTTTCTCTTTGCCTTTTCCCCTTCTCTTTGGACAAATCCATCCGAAGTCTGTGTGAGGTTGGGAACGTGAGCTGGGGGTTGGGTGAGGCTGAGTTAGGAGCTCAGCATCTGGAGGGGCCAAGAGCCTGGTTTCCTGGTGGGGAGGTCGTGGGTGCTCCTGTGATCAATCTGTGCCTTCTCCCCTGCCCAGATGCCATGGTTCAAGGGCTGGAAAGTGGAGCGCAAGGAAGGGAATGCGAGTGG
>RJWT010030149.1:0-14722 GCA_004365215.1 Cuniculus paca | reverse complement strand
TACCACAAGCCACTAACTGCCTTCACTTGGAATTATTCATAGGCAGCCTGAAAATAGAATGCAATGGGACTTGGTTTCCTCTCTGGAGTGCAGATGCCTGTGGCGTGTGCCCGCACCCCATGGCACAGCAGGACAGCAACGCTTGCTGCCAGCCCCATCTGAGACATGATAAACCACACACAGTGGCACAGTGGCACGGGAGAAGTGCCGAGGAGAAGACGCCATCAGCCCCGCCCACAGCCCGGCTGCAGCGTGCCTGCTGCAAGGAGCCCACGATGCAGGGTCTGGCACCAGAGACCAGCACAGGGCAGGCCAACCTGCGGACCTGTGTGGTAGAGCCAGCATTCGTAGCTGTGACCCCATCCACCACACGGTGCCCAGCACGAGCACATCGAAGGCCTGTGGACAGCGCCTGTGTCTAGGGTGAGGGCTGCCAAGTGCAGAGACTACAGGAAAAGCACAAAGAACTCATTTCCCCTCACTCCAAAACCATTCCTGACAAAGGTAAGTACTAAGTCAAGAATGAGTCTGCACTGTGGACATCAGGAGCCCAGCCTACGGGTGGAGGGGTGGGGCCAGGCCTCAGTGCTGGGGCTCCCTTACCACCTTCTGCACTTCCCTCAGAACCCCCTGCTCTATGAATTCCAGGCACCCTAAATTCCCTGGAACCACCTCCATGAACTGTCCAGGTCCCTAGTTGCTTGAAAAGTCCAACAATTGCTACAATCAGTCCAGTTGGCATCCGAGAGGAGAAGAGGCTGACACTTTGAAGCATCCGTCATATGCACTTCGCCTGGACTAAATGACGTCCCCCAAATGCTGGTTTGTTTTAAATTCATGACAGCTGCAGAGGTGGCACTCTCCCCATTTCTCAGATGTGGGAAATGCACTGCCCCAGGCCAGTGCTCACAGACTGTGAAACACTCCGCCCACCCAGGTCCGGTCTACCGGCAGCACCAGCTCTTACCCAAACACGGAAATGAAGAGAATGCAAACGCTGGTTTTCACTTTTAGTCTTTATTTCCCAATTTGCATAACTCCTCGCACCACTACAAAATCTCAAAAGAATATTTTAGTGCTCATAAAAACCAAACTGTAAAAATACTGTTTTAAAACAGCAAAAACTAAAACAAAGACACTTGTTCCAAAGCCCCAACATCGGATGACTGGCAGGTAGGATGGGGTGACGCTGCTCACCACAGGCTGGGTCCCGGCCCACCTGGGACAGGCACCTCTCACCCCAGCTCAGCGTCCCCGGGTGGGGCCACCACGCACAGTCAGAAGCACGGGCCTCACGCTGAGCGCCAGCTGAACAGGAAATGCCAACACCACAGCCAGGCGCTGCTGACCAGGGAAGCAGTTTGTCCCCGGCGGCACCTCACATTTAGCTAAGAGCCAACGCCTCCTCTTCAGAGAACAGCAGCCTGGGGAGCCAGCCACACAGCAGTGCTCGTCATCTGGGTCTCACATGTGACCAGCAGAACAAAGCGAGCCCGGGCGACGGGCAACGGTGCCGGCGACAGCGAGGTGGAGGTGAGTGTGCCTGCGCTTTCCTCCTGGAGTCCCCGCAGTCTCCACACAAAGCCCGGACGAGCGGCCAGCAGGGGGCGCCGCGACCACCCCGCTACACAAAGACCCTCTGTCTCCCACGGCCGCCCGCGCTGGATCAAACTGGCTGGAGGTTTCAGGTCTGTTTATTACTTGTGTGCACTTTTCAGCTCAGTGGGCTTTAGGGTTCAGATGGGTTCAGATGCCTCGAATTTGAGCATGAAACAGTCCCACAAGCTCCCACTGTTCCCTCCCGCTGCCCGACTGCACACTGCTCCCGCCCTGGCTCCCCACCTGCAAAGCAGGCCCGCCTCAGTGCCAGCTGGGTGCGCCCTGCTCATTGCCCAAAGGCCTTGAGGACCTGGGAGGCGGCTGCTGCCCACAGCCTCCCCACCGTGCAGATGGGCTGCACACTCCTTTGAGACTCGAGACCCAGCGACGGACGCACGGGGCGACACTTACAGGACAGTGAATGGGTGCCTTTGGGCAGATACTCGAACAGCAGGGAGCCGTCGTCTCCGAGCATGTCGGCCTTGAGGGACAGCAGGCTGTTCTTGCTCATGAGGGCAGCGCGCAGGCTGGCCACCGCCGTGGCCTGGTGTAGGGCCTCGTCCTTCTCAGGGGTGAGTGGCGTACCCAAGAAGCTGGCTTCTGCTCCCAGCAGACCCTCGTCGACGTGCGCGTAAAGCTCGGCCCGCTCCCCTCGGCTGTCTGAGCTGCTGGCCTCAGTGACGGTCAGGTCTGCATCTAGGGAGGGGGACACACACGAGAGAGAACACTCGGGTCACGCAGGGCTGCAGTGGGAGGTGCAGCGATTCCGTGGCCGGGCAGCAGCTTCCTAGCAGCCCAGCGGTCTACCAGCCCGGCCCAACACAGCGCGCTGCCCTGCCCTGTCCTGCCCCGTCCAGCCAGCCTGGCTCACAACACGCCACAGCCCCGACACAGTGGCAGCGGTCCCCACGGTCCCCACCATCCCCACAGGCCCAGGGCTGGAGACAGGGCCCAGGGCTCTGCCCCAGGCACAGGCTCTTGGGACTGCAGGATTTCCACCTTGTTTTTCTGGCTGCGTTTTTGTTTGGTTTGGTTTTGCTTTTGACAGGGTCTCAGTAAGTTGCTGAGTTCCCAGGCTACGCTTGAATGTGAAATCCTCCTGCCTCAGAGCACTAGGACTGCAGGTGTGTACCACTACATCCACTGGACTTGTACCTTTTAAAGAAGAGCTGCCTCGCCAGGTGTGGTGGTGAACACCTCTAATCCCAGCACTCAGGAGGCTGAGGCAGGAGGACTGCTGTGGGTTCCAGACCAACCATGAACTACATGGTGAGAACCTATCTCAAGAAAAAAAGGAAATACCTAACACGCATTGCTGGCTCACCTGAACACTAGAGCTGAAATTCCAACACTTTCGGGAAAGCATATGTGACCTTAGGTTTGGCAGTGGACTCTTAGCAACACCAGAGCACAAGAAACACAACAGATAAACTGCACTTGACCATATTAAAACCTCCTGTGCTATTAAAGACACTCGCAAGAAAGGAAGAAGACAAGCTGTAAGATGGGAGAAAATATCTGCAAGTCCTTTATCTGACAAGAGACTCTGTCCAGACCACACACTCTTACCATCTAATAAAAAAAACAAGGCCAGGCACAGCAGTACACGCCTGTAATCCCAGTACTCAGGAGGCTGAAGCAGGAGGATCCCTGTGCATTCAAAGGTAGCCTAGACTACACGGTGAGTCCAAGGTCAACTTGACTGCATACAGCCTGTATCAAATTAAAAAAAAAAAAAAAAGACAAGATAAAAGTGGGCAATACAGGGCTGGGGATTTAGCTTGGTGGCGTAAGTGCCTGGCTGGCAAGCGCAAGGTCACGAGTTCAATCCCCGGTACTGCAAAAAAAAAAATATATATACATATATATTTTCAAATCATTATTTCTGCCAGGCCTGATGGCGCACGCCTGTAATCCCAGCACTCAGGAGGCTGAGACAGGAGGATCATTGTGAGTTTGAGACCAGCCTGGGCTACAAAGTGAGCTCAAGGCCAGCCTGAATGGCATAGTGAGATCCTGTCTCAAAAAGACAAGGGCTGGGGATCTAGCTCAGTGACCTAAGCATCTGCCTGGCAAGTGCGAGGTTGTGAGTTTGATCCCCAGTGCCACAAAAAAAAAAAAAAAAAAGGGCAATAGATCTGATTAGACATTTATCCAAAGATATGCAAATGGCCAAGAAGCACATAAAATGATGCCCAACATCAATAGTTACCAGGAAAATGCAAATCAAAACCACAATGAGATACAATTTCACATCCAGAGGGATGGCTACCACCAAGAGACCAAGAAACCCAACAGTGCTGGCAAGGCTGCAGAGAAGCCGGAGCCCTGTGCGATTGTGTGAACTGTGCAACTGCCGCGGAGGGCCTGGAGTTCCCGCAGTGACCAGCTAAGGTGCTCAGCAGCCGAGTGGACTAGGACGGCAGGCCCTTGGAGGATTCTTTATCCCTCAGGTGAGAAAGAAGTGAAGGAGAAGCACCCATGGGCATATATCTAAGCTCATTCTCTGGGGAAGGGACAGACACACCCAGGCGGTGGAGGGAAGTGCCCCTCGCAAGTGGGCACTGAGGACTGGCCATCAGGTACAGGTCAAGTAAATGCCTATGCTTCAGTCTGCTCAGGGCCTTCTAGACAGTGGCATTTAGTAAAAGAAGTTTATGAGCAGTGATTTCAGGAAGAAAATTCCACAAGCAGAACAGGAAGTTGAAGACAATCAGTCCATGTACAGTGTTCAGTATTGCATAGGACCACAGAATGCACCTTCGTTGTCATCAAGCAAAAGCTAATACAGCGCCCAGGCATTGGGAGGCAGAGGCAGGAGGATCGCTGTGAGTTCAAGGCCAGCCTGGGCTATGTAGCATGTAGTGAGCTTTGAGGCCAACCTGAACTACACAGCAAGTCCCTGTCTCAAAAAACCAAAATATAAATAGAGTGGCAAGACATGTTTTCTGTATCCCCTGAGGGCTGTTCTAAGCCCTAATGGATTCTACTAGCAGCGCCGTCCACCACGCACACCACAGGGCCACTTCCCACACACAACTGACCACCCCAGGTGAGTCCTGGGCAAGGACCAAGGGCAGCCTCGGAGACACTGCCTCCAGCTCAGCCCTCTCTGGAAAGAAGGTCCTGGAATAAAGGGCACATTGAGGAGGTCAGAGCACTAAACAGAGCTGACGCTGATTGCCACCAAGTACCTGCCTCGCAGTCATCCAGTACACCAAATGCTCATTCCCTCCCAAAAAATGGGCTGGGCTCCAAAATGCAGGGCACACTGGTAAATGAACGTGTTCTGTCTGGAGCTATCAGACACAAGCACACCGCACATCGTGCACACACATGCACGTGCTTATGTTCACACAGGTGTGCACACGCGCACATTCACACAGGGTCACACAGAGTTCACACACACACACACCCACACACGCACACACTCCAGCCGTCTGCAGGGCCCCTGGACCCTGCACCACACCACCTCTCCGGCTAACGGCTGTCTCTCCTCACGCTGGTTGGTAGTATGCTGTTTTCCCTGGGCAGATCAGGGCATCACTGTGACTTCAAGTGCCTGGATCATCTCCTTAATGCAGTTTTTTAAACAGTGACAGTTTACTTGAAAAAGTAAAAGTGAAGAGTGAGGAACGGACTCTGCACAGCAAGGTAGGCCAAGGTGAAGGGGGAAAGCACCCCAGAGAGCCAGGGCGGGACACCAGGAGGAAAGCCACCGTGGCCTCGATACACGCTGCGGATGAACAGAGGAAGAACAGCGGGAGGGAGGTCAGAAGGAAAGGAAAAGCCCTTCCGGCGGTGCTTGCTGTTCTCACGACACGGCTCCGTGCACGCCACCTAGTGCTCTGGGCGCCACCAGCCTCTGGCCAGGCTGAAGCCAGGGTCCCGGGCTCTTCCTGCACCAAGGAGCTGGCTCAGGCCCGATGCTGCTCTTGGCGTCCATCCTTCGACTGAGGGAGCCTGTGTGGCGCCCGGTGCTCCAGCGCCCAGCTCACCCTGCTGAGCAGGCAGGATCATGAGCACGGGCGAGGCTGGCCTCTGACACCCCCGACTCTGGGGAGGCCCAGGAGGATGCCCCGACTCTCCCCTGACACACCCATGGCACCCACACTGGTGTAGCCCTGATCTGACAGCCGGGTCCCGCTGAGCCCTCCTCACTGCATGGTCCCTGTGGCCCAGGCATCCTCACCTCCTTGCCGCTGTTCACTCTGAGGGTCATCCTTTCCTGGGGAGTGCATGTCCCCAGCGTCCTCCACACCCCAGGGCTGTGCTTCAGCAGGCAGGGCCCACAGAGCTGCACGGTGCAGATGCAGGATCTCTGCAAGGAAGCATCACGTCCACCATGTCCCAGGGGCGCGAGGATGCCACCCGCTACACAGAAAGTGAAGGTGAGGATGGGAAAGGTAGCTCCTCCCAGGGCTACCTCCTAACGTGTGGGACAAGACCATGGAGCCAGTCTTCTTCATGACCTAAACCATCAAAATGAAAACATGGATGCCAGCATCTTGCGCTGAGCACTGCAAGGGCTGGCCCATGTGCAGGTCTTCTCCCGGTGAGTGTGAGGCCCTGAGTCACCTGCAAAGAGCGCTGGAGTAAGCAGACTTTTCAAAGGTACCCAGACTGTGCCAAACCAATGGCAACACGGGGTACAAAGCAGTCATGGGACAGGAAGGACATGCAGAACCACAAGGGACTCCTGGGCCTGGGGAGTGGAGCCCCTAAATGTCTCGGAGGGAGGGGACAAGGACACATGTGGAACTATGAGGCTTCTGAGTCTAGAGCAGGTGATCCCTGGTCTGCCCTGGGCCCTCCTTGATCACAGGGCATGAGCACCATCCAGGCTACATAGACCTGCAAGCAGAGGGCAGCTGGTCAGGCTGCCTCGACCTGGGCAAGGAGCTCTGAATGTGGCACTCACAGGCAAAGCACAGCCTCTGCCTGTCAGCAAACAATGCTTGCAGATGTGATCCTTCTGAACATCTACCTTCTAACCTGGTAAATGTGTAAAATTTAAGAGCCAGGCTTTGTCATCTGAGTTAAAATCGTTGCCTCATTTGTAGTGATAAAAATTTTTTTTTCATGGCACCGGGGATTGAACTCATGACTTCATGCTTGCCAGGCAGGTACTTAGGCCAGTGAGCTAAATCCTCAGCCCTTGTCTTTCTGAGACAGGGTCTCACTATGCCGTTCAGGCCGGCCTTGAGCTCACTTTGTAGCCCAGGCTGGTTTCAAACTCACAACGTCCTCCGTCTCAGCCTCCCTAGTGCTGGGATTACAGGCATGAACCAACCACGCCCGGCGATAAAAAGTTTTTTACAGCTGGGGATCTAGCTCAGCGGCCTAAGCGCCTGCCCGGCAAGCGCAAGATCGTGAGTTCAATCCCCGGTGCTGCAAAAAAAAAAAAAAGTTTTTTACAACATCTAAGAAAGTCCCTTTGATTTTATGGATACAGATGACCCGGGGATCCAGGGGACTGGCTCTAAGTACCCCAGGGTGAGAAGCCCACCAACGCCCCAGCCCCAGCCCTTATCTAACAGGCAGAGCTTGTGAAGGCACAGCCCTCCCACATTCTGGATCTCCAGGTGACTCAAGACCTGACACAAAGGAAGTGCTGTGCAAACAGACATTACACAAAACGATTTGGGGAATGGTTACAAGAACAGTCTGTGTAGGCCCAGTGTAAATGAATTTTTCTTTTCTGAATGTGGAACACACAGATACAAATAGCTGCATAGATGGTGTGATGGATTAAAAACGGGTGGTCAACTTAACACTAGCTGAACTTAATCAGCGTGGCGCTGAGTGTAGATGCCCACCTGAGGATTGCGCAGGCATAAAAGGAGACAGGGAGAGGAAGAGTGGTGCTGTGGGTTCTCCTAATGTTGTTGTCGGGAGCCGCTGGTTCTCCTGGAGGGGCTTGTCATGCTGGCTCCCCGGATAGGAACTCAGCTGTTATCATCGTGGGAGGAGCTCAGGACCCTGTTGCTGAAAACAGCTGCAGTTCACTTTGGTGGAGCTCTGTCTTTAAGTTCAGCATCACTTCCTGGCTCCGGAGGGGAAGATGTGTGCTGTTTAATCTGCAGAAAGTTTGTCACGCTGACTTCATGACATGTATGTGACTGTTCTCATCGTTGGAGGAGCTCAGGACCTCACTATCACTGACAATGGCTGTGGTGCTTTTTGGGGGAGCCCTGGTCCTTACTTTTGAGCATCACTTCTTGGCTCCAGTGCAGAACCCTCAACCTACTGGCACGGATCCTTCACCCTGCTGACGCAGACTTCTGAGCTTCCACTGCTGACCTCTGGGCCTTCCCAGAGCAGATCCATGAAATAAACCGGCATGAGTCATTGTCGTGGGCTCTAGGTCTTCAGCTGGACTCGTGCAGGACACTGCTGTCCAGGCCCTTGGCTGGATTCTCTAGGTCTTTAGTGTTGTGGACAGATTTCCTGCACTTTCTTGTATTTAACTCTGGGTAACCATCATAAAATACTATAAATTCTGTGTCCTGTATGTAATTGTTCTCCTTACAACCCTTGACTACAACAGTTGGTTAGCCAAGTGTTTCAGTGGATAAAAGACAAGGCTGGGCTGGGGATGTAGCTCAGTGCTAGGGCACTTGCCCAGCATGTGTGAGGCCCTGGGTTCAATCCCCAGCACCACAAAACAAACAAGTAAAATAAAAGAGTTATAGTGATTTCACTAGAAAATTAAAACCAAAACAAAATTACCTATTTAAAAAAAGGGCCTATTTTTGGTAAATGGCATCGGAGCAACTAGACAATGACCTGGAAAAAGTACATCTGACCTGTAAACCAGCACTAGGGAGGATCATTTCGAGTTCGAGACCAGCCTGGGTTACAAAGTGAGCTCATGGCCAGCCTGAACTGCATTAGTGAGACCCTGTCTCAAAAAGACCAAAAAAAAAAGTACACCTAAAGCCAACCACATCCCTCACATGAAAACCAGCTTAAACCACAGATCGTGTTGCACTCAAATCTCTAAACCATCAGGAAGAGAAAATGGAGACTCGGGAAACCAAGGCAGGAGATCGCTGTGAACTGGAGGCCAGCCTGGGCCCATGACAAGACCCTGTCTCAAAAAACAAAAAAGAAAGGACCCTTGTATCATGTTGTTACTGTATCATTGTGGTCTCAATTGTATTCTAAATGTATTAGCCTAAAAACCAAATTTTATTCAATGATTAGGAATAATTTTTTTTACTTGATAACTTTATTTTTTCAATTCTGGAATAAACACACTTCCTTCCTATCTGTAAAGGAAAAAAAGAAAACCAGAGAAAGTCTTTGTGACTTTGGGCTAAGATTTCTTAGCTAGGGCTAAAAGACAATAGACCCAAGAAAAAGCTGCCACACTGACCCTCATCTAGTTAAAACTACACTCCTCAATACACTCGTAGATAAGAACAATATCAAAGGCTGAGAGAAAATTTCCAAAAACACCTAACAAAGTATTTGAACCAGAACGTAGAAAAATGATCACAACTCAGCAGGTCTGTGCGCTCAGCTACTCAGAAGGCTTAGGCAGAAAGATCTCAAATTTGAGAGCAGCCTGGGCAAACTCAGTGAAAACCTGTCTTAAAATAAAAATGAAGCCAGGCATGGTGGTGCATGCCCATAATCCCATGAGGAGGGTCACTGTGGGGGGCTGAGGCAGGAGGATCACCATGAGGTCAAGGCCAGCTTGGGCTACATAAGTGAGTTCAAGGCCAGTCTGGACTACATGGTGAGAACTTGTCTCAAAAAACAAACAAAAAAATGAAATAAAAATGAAAAAGGGTGGGCAGGATATGGTGGCACACACCTGTAATCCCAGCACTTGGGAGGCTGAGGCAGGGGGATCATTGAGAGTTTGAGACCAGCATGGGCCACAAAGTGAGCTCATGGCCAGCCTGAACTGCACAGTGAGATCATGTCTCAAAAAAAAAAAAAAAAAAAAAAAAAAAAAAAAGGTGGTGATGGGGCCTTGGGAGGTACTACTACAGCAAAAAGAAAAGTCATTATTATAACCAGTAATTCAAAAAAAATGAAGCCCAGAATGGTGGCACATAACTATAATCCCAGCACTCTGGGGGGATTACAAGTTTGAGGCCAGCCTGTGAACTGACTGAAAAGGGCCCAAGGGGACTTGCAGGATAAAGGATACGTTCTCTGGTTTATGAATGTGCTTCTCAAAACTCATCACATCGATTCACCACTGAAGCAGTTAAATTTTTTTATTTTTTTTTTGGTACCAGAGATCAAACTCACGACCTCATGCTTACCAGGCAGGTGCTTATGCCACTAAGCTAAATCCCCAGCTCCTGCAGTTAAAATTTTAAAAATGACACCTCACAAAGCTACAGATGAGGAGAAACGATCAACTTCTCACTCATCGCCAGTGGGAGGAAGGTGGTACAACCACCTTAGGAAAGACATCTGAAAATTTCTTAAAAGTCTGAACACATTCCCGTGATCAGCCACGACATCTCGCGGTATTTTCTCAAGAGAAATGAAAAAAAATACTATCTGTAAAATAGTGTTCAGAGGCTTGCTCAAAAATGGCAAAACCCAGAACCACCCTGATGTACATGAATGAGAACTGACCAAACGAAGGGTGAGGTATTAAGATGGTGAAATCCACCTCCACCAATCAGAAAGGTGCAGCACCCAGGCAGCTGCACCAAGTCAGCCGTGAACACACGCTGCAGACAAGAACCTGTTTGTCAGATGAGGTGCTACCCAGGCCTCTGTCCCTCGGGGGACAGGGTGAGCGGGAGGACACTGACCTGCAGAGGCCTACAGGGACTGCTGCAACAGCTGGTGGACGCTGTACAAGTCATGGCTGTGTGTGACCTCATGTGGTCACAGTGGGGCTTTTTGGAGGTGGCTGGATCTAAGGTGTGTGATGCCAGGATTAAGGGTGCCCTACCCTGGGCATGAGAGCTATCTGTCCTAAGGGTGGGTAGCCTGGATAGAATATAAGGGACAGGAAGAGGGATGGTGCCATTGCTTGCTGCTACTTTGCTACCTTGCTGCCTTCTGCCGGCCATACACTGTTTCTCTTCTATGCTTCCTGTCTGCCAGGTCACCCTGTCTTGGAACCAAACAACTATGAACTGAAACCTCTACAAACTGGGAGCTAAATAAACCTTTCCTCCTTTAACTTGGGTACTGGGTATTTTGTCTTAGCAATAAGAAAAAGTATCTAAGACAGCCCCTTACTTTGAAATGCACAGAAAATGCCCGTGAGCACTGGGATAAGTGATAGATGGATATCTAATAAAGCAAAGGGAGCAAGATGCCAAGGACTCAGCAGCAGGAGTGACCACTGTTTCATTTTTTTCTGTAAGTGTGAATATTTTCCAAATATATTTGTAGAGTTAAAAGCAAATTATTCAAAAAGTACATCTGAAGCCTGCCATTTATTGTATGGCTATCACACCTCAAAAAATACAAGTAGCCTGGCTTGGTGGTACATACCTGTAATCCCAATACTCAGGAGGCTGAGGCAGGAAGGTCACTCTGAGTCTGAGGTCATCCTGGCATGTACAGTGAGCTCAAGGCCAGCCTGAACTACACAGTCTCAAAAAACAAAAACTAATAATACCAAAGTGCCTGGTATGGTAGGGCACAACTGTAATCCCAACTCTCTGGAAGGCTGAGACAGGAGGATTTCAAGTACAAGTCCAGCCTTGACAATTTAGTGACTTAGCAAGACCCTATCTCAAAATAAAAATATGAAAAAATGGCTGGGTATGTAGGTTACTGCAAAGGGCCTGTGTTCAACCCCCACTAACACAGCCCAGGGGCAGGGTGCTTGCCCAGCATTGGCAAGGCCCTGGGTTCCATCCCTAGCATTGCAAGTAAAGAAAGAAGAAATGAAAAGGGTAAAGCAATAGCAGTCTCCACAGTGCCTCGCAGACACCCTCGTTCCAGGCATGTGCCACCCTGCAGAGCTGAAGTCAGGGCCTGAGCTGGGCAGTGGTGCCGGGCGCCCATCCAGGCTGAGTGGAAGGCGAGACAGCGGTGAGATGGCAGCAGGACAGGGCACTGGGGCACGAAGGCCCTGAGGCTGCGGAAGGAGCCTCCCCTGCGACCACTTCAGACCCCAGACCCAAGGGCGAGGGACAAGACTGCGGAGCAGCTCGGTGCCAAATGCTGCAAAGTTCAGGCGGCCTGTGCCCACTTCAGGGTACAGGCCACAGCACCAAAGGCCTGGCAGTGCCACAATTACAGCCCACGCCACATGGACAGCACATTCACGCTCACCACCCTCGCTGCAGGAGGTGCGGAGTGGGCTAGGCTGTAACCTCTGTGAATTCCACTGCGCAGCAGACCCTGTGCAAATGCCTTCAGCAAGGAGGAGGAGGAGGAGGACGTGGGAGACTAGCGTAGCCAGCCTCGGCCACGAAGCGTGCCAGGGCCACTTCCCGGCGGGCCAGCAGTCTCTCATGGGGAGGACTTCTGCACTCAGCAGTATAAGCACCACCCCACTGGGCCCTGGCACAGCTGCACCCCCCGGCCTGTGGGCTCCTGCGGGGGCCCACCTGTCCCCCACTTTGCTTCACCAGTACTTCCTCTTCTGGGTTCACGGGACCCCTCGCAGCACCAAAAACGCTCCTCAGCAAAGCAATGCTGTCTGGGTCACCAGCAGGCACCTAACAGGTCTGGTGGCTCAGTCAGAAGCTAATTCAGCAACTTGTGCTCAGACAGCGGAGATCATGCAGGCAAAACTCAGAGTCCTGGCTTTGGGGCTGGGGGTGCAGGGGGAGAGGCCAGTCTGGTTTGCCCCGAAACACATCGAAGCCTATGCTGACATCTCGTCATCGACCTTTCCATCCCACGCATCAAGGGGTGATCTTCCAGGGCTGATCAGACTTGCAATGCTCTCTATACAGCAGCCATGAAGGGTCACCTTGTCAGTGGGTGGGGACAGCTGAGCCCCTGGGGCCAGGGGGCGGGGGGGTGGGGCTTGAGTGTATTCTTCAGCCGGGGATAGGCCGTGGACCTGTGACTGAGGCAGACCAGGGTTGGACTCACACAGTTGGTCCTGGGTCCCACGGAGCCTATGTGTGCCTCCTCTGTCCAGCCCTGGAGGTGGGTTCCAGGTGTCTCCATCTGCTGCAGCTCCACCTCAGCCCCAGCAGTGAGCTCTGGAAAGCCACTAAGGCCCCCCAGAGCCAGTGTCACTCATGCCTCCCAAGCAGGGGAGAGGCTGCCAGGGTGTGGGTGGCACTGCAGCCTTCAGAAACCGGGCTGCCAACCGGAGCTGTTCTGCGGTCCCAGTATGTTCTCAAAAATCCCGATGTGTAACCAAAGTTTAGTACATTTACTTTACAACACCCACAGCCCTATTCTAGCTACAGAGCTTTCCTCCTCAGCACCTGCCAGGGACAAGTACGGCGCATGCAGTCAGGGCCTGGACTGTCCCTCGCCAGTCCTCACCTGCCTCAGCGAAGCTCCACCAGTCTCCCTGGGGATCCATGGCTTTCACCCTGTGGACAAGGCATCGAGGGAGAGCTGCTGAGGTCAAGCTGCCCATTCTAACATGAATCCAACCGGCTCTCTCTTGAAGGAACTGCTGGAGTTTGAAAGGAAACTACAATGGACATGATTCTTCGAGGCTGCTAGGTTAGAGTGCACTTGAACTTCTGCTTGGAAACCACTCTGAACAGGCAGCAGGTCACAGGGTCCAGGAACTGAGGAAGACACGCTGAGCAGACAAGAGTGGCCTAGCTGGATCGCGTCAAGTGCCCCAAAAGATCTGCAGTGACTGTCTGACAGGTTCCTTTAGAAAATGGTCTTTGCCCTAGGTGTGGTGGCACACACCTACAATGCCAGCATTCAGGGGACTGAGGCAGGAGGACCTCCAGTTTTTGTTTTTTTTTTTTTTTTTTTTTTTTGCAGCACCAGGGATCAAACTCACAACCTCACGCTTGCCAGGCAGGCACTTAGGCCAGTGAGCTAAATCCCCAGCCCTTGTGTTTTTGAGACAGGGTCTCACTATGCCATTCTGGCTGGCCTTGAGTTCACTTTGTAGCCCAGGCAGGTCTCAAACTCGAAAGGATCCTCCTGTCTCATCCTCCCGAGTGCTGGGATTACAGGCGTGTGCCACCAGGCCCGGCTGAGGACCTCCAGTTTAAGGCCAGCCTAGACTACACAGCAAAACCCTGTCTCAAAAGAAGAAAAAAGGGGGGCCTTTCCTCCTATAAGTGGGATGAGAATAAAAAATACTCTTCTCTAAGATGTGATAAATCTCTAATGAGATCAAATTGACCCCCACGAAGAATCACCATTTAGGCTTCAAATCCCAGCCTGAGGGCCAGGGTGTGGGACTTAGGGATAACTGGCCACCACAGCTTGGCAGGAATCATCCCACGCTGGAGCCCACACCTCGCGTCCTTGTCTTAGTACTCAGAATCCTCTAGCAGAAACGGTTCACAGTTGCCTTGGTAACCCAAGGATTTAAGACTCTGAGGCAAGTACACAGGCGAAATCACTTGTTGGATCCTGAAAACACCTTCTGCTTCCAACTGCATGTGCAACATCCATCCATGGGCTCAAGGAACACCCTACTGCCTAGTGGCCAATCACCTCACAAGACACAAAGGCCCTGGCCGTCACCTGTGGGTGACACATGGGCAGGCATGGGTGTCCTGGGACGGTGAGAGGCCCCTAAGGTCTGTGCACCCAGGACGGCCCAGAAGCCCTGTCACTTGGAGAGGCTGCTGCTTCTCGGGTTTTAATTTGAGCTGGTAAAAGACTATGAACAAAGTTAGGAGCAGGCGGGATGTCACGATCCCTGTTCTGTGTCCTGGGTGCCTCTCCGCAGGGACAGCTGGCAGGAGAATGAGCAACCTTTCCGATCTGGCCCCGCTCTGTGCCAAAGGCTGGGGGCTGCCCCCAGGGCATCTGTCCACCACAGCAGACGTTTTCCATGGTTGTGACAGCGGCCAGTGCCACTGGAGCTGGTGCACAGAGCCCAGCGCAGCTGCCCACACCCCACGGTGTCCAGGCCACCCACCCAGAGCACGACCTGCAAGGGTGAGAAGCCCGAAGTTGAACCAACTGGCACCAAGCCTGGGCCTGGGCTCGGGCAGGGACACGGGAAGCAAAGAGC
>RJWT010030148.1:0-14723 GCA_004365215.1 Cuniculus paca | reverse complement strand
CGTACTTCGGGGAGGGGACCCCAGGGTAGACAGACTTGTCATTTGATTTTGAGCAAAACTCATGAGCCGTAGGTGAGATCTCAGTCTTCGAACTGAAAAGATGAGTCTGGGGCCATCCTGGCAGGCTGGTGTCACCGCAAAGATCACCCCTGTGAATGTGCCCACCACAGTACCTTCTGTGTCCTAGGTGCTCAGTAAATGCGAACCACTTCATGCAGAGGGAACCTGAAAAATGTACTCGAGAGTGAAAGTGTCACAGCTCCTAGACTCTGAGTGTGGCCCCGACCCTGCCCCTCCTGTTCTAACAGTGTACTCGTGATCAAGTTAAAGTAAGAACAACAAGTAGACCACAGAGGTTTCTGACGACGTCCGTGTAGAAAAATAAGGCCTTTGCTATTCCTTCCAGGCCCAAGGCTTCTGTTAATTCGTGTGACCTCGGGCAAGTCACTTAGCCCCCCTGGGATTCAGCATTCTTCCCTCTGATGGGGACATGGGGAGGGGAGTCGGGTGGATGTGAAAATCTCCACACCCAAAGCTGCAAATGGTTATAAAACTTAAGAGATGGATGAATAAGTGGGTGACCATAGTTCATTCAGTCATTCTTTGGAATTACAAATAACTACAAGCTCAAGAGGAAGGTTTTGATTTTGCATTTCATTCCATCTGTTCTCCTCTGTCAGGCCCGATCGATGTGGTTTCCATGAGTCAGGTGTTCTCTGTGGTAATTCTTCCGTCTCTTCTTCTTTCCTGGAGTCAACCCCCAGGTCACCTAAATAGCCAGCTTCTGTGAAGGAGTGAGGGGACAAGATTAAAAAGAATAAAGACTGGGATTCCATGAGACCAGAGGGCTCCTCGATCCATCCCCATCCACCTCCCTTTTCGCTGAGTCTCTTCGCAGGGCCCACTGACCTCTGTCAAACTGGGCACAGCTTGCCTCAACCAATGTCCCCATTAAAAATATTTTGCATTCCTCAGGGACAACAGAAGCCCACTCTTCTAGCCCAGGAACGTTGGGCTAAAAACAGCAACTGGCAGCTTCAAATGGCACAGGCCACAACATAGAGGGGCCTGGAGACACAGCGACCCTGCTCCATCTGCCATCTTGGACAAACTTGGGCCCCTTCCTGGCAGTGCTGGGTGTCTGGGTGGCTGGAGCACAGGGCTGCCTGCATCTGGAGTTGGAAGAGTGGCACTACCTGATGAGGGCAGGTGAGGGTGCCCACTGGCCCCCGCGCTGTCTGGCCCAAGATCTGGTGTCTTTTCAGAAAAGGTGATGCAGGCAGGGGAAGGCAGCAGGAGAAAGCTGTGCTGTCCACACACGGAGGTGTCTGGGAGGTTAAGTAGGTTCTGGAGTAAACATGCACCCTTCTAGCTAAAACAAAAAGCCACTGTGGTGGGTAAGGATGAAAATGTTGAATTCGCTCAAAGAACAAGGGCTGAGATCCACATCTGCCAGGATGAGTCCAAGGCCCTGCTCTGCTCTACTCCAATCCTACTGGCCTGGCCTCCCAAAATGCCTCCTGAGCTGTGTCCCATCTATGGGTGCCACTTTGCTGCAAGTGTCTCCTGGCTGTTTCCCTGTGACAGACTCCTTGATGGCAGGGACTACATGCCAGGCAGCACCAACCCACAAGAGATAACCCGGCTTCCTATGTGACCTATACCTATAGTGCTCTGGAATGGCTGAGAGCCAAGCAAAACCTCTCCGCTGATGACACCACTATGAGCTGGATTCTGTTAACTCTTTTGCCTACACCTGAATCTCTTTTGCCCATGTCTTGAGACGAAACTCTCCTGGAGGACTAGAACTAGTCTTTTCTTTAATACCTAGACACACACAGCCCTTAGAGCCCCAGGTTATTGGTTCACATTTCATGCACTGATTTGCAAGCCAACCTGTGGTCTCTCCATGTGCATTATCTCAATTTACAGTAGAGATCACTTATTAAATTATGAATCCAACTTCTGAAGAAATCAAGGTGGATTATATATGCAGAGAGATTAAGAAAACTAAGGGCAGAAATTAGACTGAAGACTATGTAAGAGAGAAAAACAGGACAAGGCCAAGAATGAGTTATAAATAACAGGGTGCCATAGCGTATATATTTTTAGAAACGGACTGCTATTTGATTCTGCACTTCCAAGGAATAAAGAAAGCATGCACAATTAGACAGACTGCAACATCCAAAAGTCAACTCAGTAAATCAAGGGAACACTTTGCATGCAGCATGGCGGGAATGGGTGGAGCCCAGCTGAGGAGGAAGTGTGGGGGGCTCCACACACCCTGCTTCTGCCCTGACAGCTCAGGCCCATGCACATGTCTCCACCGACACGAGGCAGAGATGCCGTGTGCCTGCCAGAAGCGTGAGACTCACTGCCACTGGAAAAGTCAGTGGGGAGAAGGCTGCTGCAGCCCTGTCATCTTGGTCATTGAATAGCACCCACATGTCCCCTCAGGCCTGGCACTGCGCATGCCCTTCTTCCCCCCTGCAGCAGGAAACATGGAGGGGATGGGGCCAGCCCGATGCCAAAGTGACCCAGGATGTGTGCTATAGGCCTCGTCTTCGCTTGCCCCAGCCTGGACCCTGCGGCTCCTAATTACAGGGGTCTCCCTCCCCCAGCTCCATGAAGGTCGAGTCCATCCAGTAATTAAATGCCTGCCTGGCTTCTTTTCCACTCCTCTGTCACGATCTGCAGAGTCTCAGGTTGATCCCTGGCCCACCTAGGTTCTTATTGCCCAAGCTCAAAGCGTGTGTATGGGTGGGTGTGGGTGGGTGCGTGCACAAATTCTTGACTCCTTAGTCCCCAGATCCTTTGTCTTTCCAGGATGCCCTTGGTGACCGCAGAACATCTTCTTGTTGAAATGTAGTCACTGATAAATTGGAAGCAATACTATTCTACAGGCTGAAAAGCAATGCAAAAATATTTAAAATGAGAATGAGCCAATTTCTCTCTCTCTCTCACTCGCTTTCTTTTACTGGCAGTACTGGGAACTGACCTCAGGACACTCCTCCTGAGCTACATCCTGAGCCCTTTTTTTTTGATTTTTTGAGACAGTATCTAGCTAAGTTCCCAAGTTGCCAAGACTGGGCTCAAAGTAGTAATTTGCCTGCCTCAGCCTCCCGAAATGCTGAGGTTGCCACCACACCCAGCTGAGATTTCTTGAACCATGATAACTGCTGGGGATTGAGCAGTGCCTGTAAGAGCCCTCTAGAAGTTTAGGAGGAGAGATGGGGGAGGGGGAGAGTGGGAGAAAGACAGAGAGTCGGGGTGGGGAGAAGGGGGAAGTGAAGAAGAGAGGGAGAGGAGAGAGGGAGGGGAGAGAAAATGGAACAAAACAATAAGAAAAGCAGGAGAAGAGAGACCAAGGGCACCGTCTTCCACCCAGGGCCCGTGCTGTCTGAGCAGAGTCACCAAAGGACAGGTGGAGGGGTCCCACTGTGCTCAACCTGCCCCACCCATCTGATCGCACACTGTCTTCTCTGATGTGCTGAGCACTTTTGTACTTCTTCCTCCAAAAATGGTGTTATGGCTTAAGTGTCCCCCCAAAGCCTCATGCAATCATGAAGGCAGCTGAGTCTAGTGTTCCTGATTGGTTCGTTGTCTAGTGCTGGGACTGGCTATGTGAGTGCTGCACCCGCTTAGGGGCAGAGCTGGCATACTATATAAGGGAGGGAAGGAGGCATGCCCTCCCTTTCAGCCCTTTTGCCCTTGTTGCTTGTGGCTGCAATGAACGGCTGCCCTTCAGTCACACCACACTGCCTCGGAGCCAGCTGAGTATGGACTGAAACCTCCACAAACTGTAAGCTAAATAAACCTTCCCTCCCCTCATTTTGGGTGTCAGGTATTTTGTCTCAACAACACGAGAAAAGTAACCAAGACAGATGGAGATAGATGTTGCACACCAAACTGCTAAGGGTTTGCATTTTGAGAATTTAGAGGAGGTGTTTTAGACCTTTCTATACAGTAGCCCTTGCCAGTCATGCTGCGAGGACTTCCTGCCACACACAGTAACATGGGCTATAGAGTCACACACCCCCATCAGCTGAGACCTGGGCTCTCAGTGACCATGAGGGGCTGAGTAGGTGCTCTATGGACATGCGCAGACACTGCGAGATCTCAGCTGCTGCTCCCCAACATGGCTGCTGAGTAGGCGGAGGGCCAGCAAGCCAGGAAGGGCCTGGGGGAGCAGCAGCCTCCTGAGCTCTGGTGGGAACAGCTTCCTCCACACCCAAGAAGGTGGGGACCCCAGAGCTTCTCGGAGCATCCCATGACACCTGAGTGAGAAGCCAGGGAGGAGGTTAAGCAACAAAAGCCCCACCGACAGCCTTGGCCTCAGACGGGTCCTCCATCAAACAGAGGAAGTGGAGTAGCGGGGACACCCCAGATGTTCCGTGCCCTGAGCTGGCTTGTAGGAGAGAGAAGTGGGGAATGCTGACCCTGTTCTCAAGGTCGCTGCAGCAGAGAGCAAGGGGTGGACAGCAGTGGGTCAAGGAACAGAGAGTCAGAGAGGCCTTGCACTTCCTAGAAGTTAGAGGTGGAACTGAGGTTCACTTTTCTCTATAGCAGAGCCCAGGGTCTAAGCCCCTGACCTCCATGCTGCTCTCCCCAGCCCAAGCCTGGCACCTCAGACTCCCCCTCCAAGCCCTTGCCAGTGCTTTCACCTCCTCTGAAGACCCAGGGAAGCCAGCCCTGACTTGGTCCGGCTGTCCAGTAGAAACGCTGTCTCTGCCCTGCCTCATGCAGCTCTGTGATGACTGAGATGTTTGGTTCTTGCTCTTTCCTGCGTGTGTACTTGCAGCCGGTCGGCAAACCTATCTTCAAGGTCTCTCACATTAGGGTCTTTTCCCAGGGTCTGCTGGGCCCAGCTAATGTGGATGCCAATTATTAAGTCTTTAGGAAATTTTCAAACCATGAAATAAACCATTAGCAACTTGAAACCAGTGATAGTGAGGGGGTATTGACATTGCAGAAATTGGCAGTGGCTACTGATCAGGACTGCTTTTCCCCACTGGAATTCTGATGGTTAGGCACTCAGTAACACACTGCTGCCATTTATTTGTTTATTCAGTTAGTTTTGTGCTGGGGATTGAACCTAAACCCTTACACTGAGCTCCATCCCTAACCCTTTTTTAATAATTAACTTATCTTTTTGAGATGGGTTCTTGCTAAGTTGCGCAGGCTGGGCTCTGGCTTGCCATCCTCCTGCCTCAGCCTCCCAGAATGCTAGGATTATAGACATGCTCCACCATGCTCCAGCTACACTGCTGCTTTTAGTTGCCGCTTCCCAGCTCAGCTCCTGCCCAGAGCCTCACACCACGAAGTGTGTTCATCCTGGAGTGGAAGCGCAGAGACCTGGGCCGAGGTCAGAACTGTCAGAGCCCAGCGTGCAGACAGGGGCTGCCACAGTTCAAGAAGGCTCCCTGCAGAAGGAAGTACTGAATCCATAGCCAATCTTCTTCAGTCCCCTGCTGCCTCTTCGAGGGACATTTTTGGAGACCCTACCACATGCCAGACTCCTTACATACACATCACATTTAATCCTTCATGGAGAACTTGGAAGCAGGATAACTTTATATGCTCCCAAGGATGTGGGTTTGACAGCAGACCCATGTTTAACCCCACATTCATGGGACTTCACTCTCCATCCTGGCCCCGGACTGCAGACTTGTGATCCTTCAGGTCCTGAGTTCCGGGTTCCCCAATTTTTGATGTTGGCCAGCGCGTCTGTGAGCAGCACAACTTGGGAAGAGTCACAGGAGCTCTGTTGAGGAACAGGAGGAAGATGGCCACTGCTGGAAGCCAGCTCTGGTGGCTCTGTGGATGTGACACAAGCAGCTACAGCACCCACGGTGTCCCGAGCCTCAGCCACTCATTCTGTGTGGAGTTTTACAGGGCTGGAAGGGGCGGGGAGACTCCCTCTTCTGCCAGTGTACAGGCACAGAAATAAATAAAGCCAGTGTGTGCTAGACCAGCCAGTGAGTAGAGCGTAGCCCCACATTCCCAGGGAAAATCGTGTACAGCCAAGCACACAAACAGTCCGGCACAGCCAGACTCCAGCAGTGGTCACCCACGCCCTTCACTCCAGTCTGACACCAACAAGAAGCTGGGGTGGAGGAGCAGGGCCGTCACAGACACTGGAGGGTGGACAGAGCAGGGCACCAAACAGGGCAGACCAGCACAAGCCACGCACCACGCAGAGCGCGGTGGGGACCAGGGGCTGAACACAGTGGGGCACCGTGTGGTAGGGGCTGCGGAGGCACCAGCCCGTAGCTGCTCCACTTTCTGTAGTGTAAATACCCGCGACCAGTTTCTAGACACCAACGGTTTCACATCCAGCTTGCAAATGTCCTACAGATTTCATAATTAGCACCAGCCTGAACGAGATCCAGCGGAGCCCTGGAAGAGACAGGAGCCCAGGGTAAACTAGCAGAGCAGACCTGAAGACAGGCTTCAGGACTCACGTGGGAAGTGCGCAGGAGCTGCCCCCAGCACAGCCCCTGGCTGGACGGTTTCAGACACTGCGCTCCGCCTGCCAGGAAGTCCCTGCACCGCCCGCCCCCGCCTCGCCTGACCCTCGTGCCAGCCCGTCCTTCCCATGCCTTCATCAGTCACTTGTGTCCCCTGCTGGGTCTCAGCCCTCCTCTGGTGCTCTGGGCCCTGTGACCTCGCCACATCCCGGGCTTACTCCTCTGCCTCTACCTTCCCATCAGCACCTGCGCCTGCTGTGGTGTTTTCTTTCTTATTTAACCTGTTTCTCTTGGCCCTTCATCCCACTGCCAAACTCCCATCCTCCCCTCCCATTCACAGGAAAACTTCCGCACAGTGTGGTCTGTCCTTCCTCATCGTCTACTCGCTCCCTGTCTCCCTACTTCCTGGTTCCTGTTCCCTCCCCTCCTCGCCCCCCATTCCACTGAAAGCTCAGGGGAGGGGCTAGCAAGGACTGATAGGATCCTGCCATCAGCCTTCATTCCAAGGACTGAATGGGAAAGCTCATGAACACAACTTGGGTAACCAGAGCAGAAAATGCCCATTGTCCAAGTCCTTCCAGAAGGAATGGGAGTCAAGACGGCCTTTTTGCTTAGCGGTCTTCAAGTTGCCTACAAGTAGCAGAGTGGCAACCAATGATGAAACTGCATAACAGCAAGGGGAAGAATTTGAGGTTGGCAGAGGAGGGGAGAAAGGCACAGGGTTAACATCTGCTAGTCTAAGTGTGCATGGAAGGAAGAAAAGGGGATTCTTGGTGGAGTAACAGTAACATGCCTGTAGAAAACTCTCTTTGGACCTTAGCAGGCATCTCAGTGGGTGACTGTGAAGTATGCAATGTCAGCCCTCTCTAGGTCTCCCCCAGAGACCCTCAGTAAATGCCACAGGGCTCCCTAATGCATTAGTATGAGTGGGTTGAGGGAGAAAAGCTCAAAGAGAAAAATAAGGGGACAGCTGACATCTGGGTTACACCAGCTACAGCAGGGAGGAATGACAAGTGAATTCAGCAAAAATGTTTTATTTCCACATCTATTGTCAAGCCTAATTATTGGTTGAAATTAGAGGTTCTGCCCTGATCATGGCCATGAATAAATAAAAATATGTTTGAATTTCAGCAGATGTCGTTGATTCCACATCTCTTTCCCTTTCCAGAAAGGAAAAGAAAGATCCAGCTAGCACCTTCACACACAGACATGCACACCACAGGCGCAAACACCTCACTGTGGAAAGGACTCACCTAACCTAAGAAAGGTAAGTCACAGCCGAATCCCGGATGGCCCCTGGGCTGTGGAAGATGCTCACATTGGCATTGCATTGGGACTCAGCAAGACAACGGGAGTTCATGGAAGCAATCTTCCTTGGCACACCACACACGTGTGTTCTGTTCACATATTCGGTCATTTAACAGACACTGCAAGAGCCAGCTCCCCGCCAGGGAATGCAAGTGGTATAGTAGAAAACACAAAGACCATCAAGATGTGGCTTTCATCCACGAAGTTCATGAGCTGATGCCCATCGACATCTGCAGGTCTTGACAGTCACGTCCACAGGTTCTGCATCCACAGATTCTACCAGCCACAGATGGCAAATCATAGGGGGAGACCGTGCTTGCGTTGAACAGTACCAACTTTTTTTCCTCATCACTTTCTCCAAACAATTCAGTAGAACAACTATCTGCAGAATTTGCAATGTATTAGGTATTGGACAACCTAGAGCTGGTGGAAAGCTTCTGGGAGAATGTATGCAGGTGACACACAAACACTACACCATTTAGACAAGGGCCTTATGGATCATGGTATCAGGGGGTCCTCGAAGCATTCCCCACATCTGTCATTCCACATGTGACAAGCTCATATTAGTCCGGAAAGTGAACATTACAACACAGTCCCTTGCCCTGCAGACTTCACTAAGGCTGTGCTTGACAACAGCATTGTCCCAGCCCTGAGCATCCTCTCCCCACCTGACTCACCTCTGTCTGCACTGTGTAGCTTGGCCCTCCTGTGCTGCAGAGCTGTGCTACTATTTCACCTGCTTGTCTGTGTTCTCCCTCCGTAGCTGGGCATGTACCCTGCTGTCTACCTCACCCTGGTGAGTCTCAGTAGCCTCGCAAGCTGACCAGCACTTCTGCTGATCAAAATGCTTAAAAATATAGATGCAGTGGCTCAAAAGAACGAGGCTCCCTGCTGCATCATGGATGAGATATTTTCAATACGGAGGACTGTGTCCAATTAACCTCTGTCTGCTTATTGATTCATCAAAGGGCTTACACTCCTTATGGCCAAACCCTACTAAGGCTTTTGAGGTGGAAGAATTTACAAGATTCAAGAAACAAATAACTAGAAATAACCACAAGAGGTCAGACAGTCCAGCTCCTTGCCTTTAGCTGTCCCACTTGAAGTAGGCCTCCTTCTTAGTGAAGCGATAAGTATCTTCCTTGTCAAGGATGACCCTGAGCAGGACGATTAATATACCCTTGGCCTTGCATCTTAGACAAGAATAGAAAGGAAAACAATGTAAGAAATATGCAGAATGAGAATGCTTCATAGTTTAAATTAACCTCGATTTAGCACGTACTTGAATATAGTCACTGAGCTATAGTCTACTAGTTAACCTTCATAATGATATAAATTATGATCCTACCCATTTCACAGATGTGACAACCGAAGAGAGTAAGACACAGATGCTTGGCTAGTAACTGGCACAGCCAATACTTGACCTGGGTCCAGAACCTCCTCCCCACTCCTGTCCCTCTACTAATGTTACTAGATGGGCCAGCAGTGCACCTCTATCCTGATCAAAATATGATTCTGCTGTGTCAGTCGAGCCAAGAGCTCATCACACATTTGGATGAAGTGCCCCGTGTGTCAACTCCCACTTCCTCTGATGTTGAGTCCTCTTGCTGAGGTGTGACCAGTCCGCCAGGGAGAAGTGCTGGCCTTGTGCTCTTAGCTTCTCATGAGCAGACCTGGCCGCAATACACTGCCCAGAGCCATGCTCCCCTCTCCCATCTCACTCTTCACTCACATGTGCAGGCCTCAGATCTGCTGCTGGTCCTGTTGTGTATCTAACAGTGCCAGTCCAGACTCCAGAAAGCCCAGGAGCAGAGACTACGATTCCGCTTTCTTCCCTCTCATGACTCTCAAACTGCAAACAAGTGGCCCTCAAGAAATACATTCCAAAAGACTAAATCTACAGAAGCGTTACATAGGCACTGAAATCAGAAGTTGAGTATAACCATGAGGCAACCTACAAAGATAGGTAGATTGGCATCCCCCCAAAGTACATTTGAACCTCCTTTTTCTTTTGTGTCAAGTTGTTTGAGCTATGTGGAATCATGGTCCTTCACATCCCACATATGCTATAACTTATTCACCACCGCCACCCTGGTACTCAATGTATTTATCTGCAAAAATAAAAACCAAGGTCAATGTAGCTTTGCTGTGAGCCTACAGTTCCCAGGAGGGCAAGAAGCAATCTTTCCAAGCAAATATAGAGCCCTCAAAACATGAGGTCTGGATAGGTTCTTCGCAAAGTGCTTGTTTGTGTCGAGAAAATTCCAGCCCAATGAGAAACCAGATGGGTAGATGCACCAAATATTGAAGACAGGCCTCAAGGCAGAGCAGACACACACTCTCTCTAGTGCACACTAAACTCAGGAGTGATCCTCCAGCCATTACGAGCAGAGAAATGTCCCACCAGAGTCTTCCAAATAGCAAACTCTTAGTCCGATGATTGTTTCTATCATTTGCCATATTTTCCGTCCAAAAGCCTCTCTAGTTTCTACATGGTTAGCAGCTTTTATAGCCCAAGATAAGTGTCCATCCCTTTTAATTTTCATTGTTGCATCTGTTTTGCCATTTCTCTGTAGCAGGTTGTATTACATCGGAAAGATTAATGAGGAAATGGTTGCAAACATTTTTATTTCAAATAGCAGCTCTCAGACAAGATCTGGAAAACGGAATCAAGCCATATGATTGTAAAAGGAAAAAAAAAACCCTCGCCATCCAACTATTGGGCATTTTGCCATTATTTGTGAATAGCATGTAAATACAAACAACTTAACTGGGGTGGGGGAGAGATGTACATTTTTCATTTGTGTCTGGCTAATCATTTTTTTTATTATTAATTTGGTCCCTTTTATTTCACATAAATGTCATCTCAAGCACCAAACATCAACAAATAAGATCGTTTATCTTGCTGGGAAAAGCAAAACATTGCATTGGCATTCAGAGAAGGCAGCTGACGTCCCCGCCGCACCACTAATAAAGAAGGCCTTCAGAAGGAAAAATAATCATTTTCTATTACTTTCCACCATGCCTTGTCCATAAACACAGGGCCGCTGGTAATTGCATTTAGCGAAGAAGCATGCTCTGGGTATTACGATTTCCTGAGATGAAAAAAACCCCAAAGAACACCCCAAATAGAGGGTTGAGATGAGGAGCAGGAGTTAGACCCGGTTTCTCTTTCCTGGGGTACCTCTGTACCAGGGGTGATCAGAAATTATGGTGAATGTTTACTCTTTTTTTCTTTACGCTTACTGCAGTAAATACACATTACCAAGAACTGTGTGTTCAAAGTTGGGGGAGTAGTTTAAGGGGGGTCAATGGCAATGTGTCTTTTACTGTAACAATTTTTTAAATGTATACATTCACTGTATTTTTTGATCATTCCCTCAGTGAGCAAACCCGTACGGCAATTTCTGTCAAATAAAATCACTGCAGCGTGTCTCATCCACCTTATTCACTGGCTCTGGCTCTGTGTGGCTTCTGGCTCTTCCCCAGAGTCAAAATGACCATGAAAGGGAAGTGTTGTGAACTGATTTGGGACAGCGAGGCAGCCATGACAGTGCAACTAAAGACACGCAGGAAAGAGAACTTGCAGAACTGCTTCAGAAAGTGGCAACAACCATGGGATAAGTGTTTGAAGTGAAGGGAGGATTTTGAGGGCAATTAACAGCAAAGTGTCTTTTATTGTGAAAAAAAAAATTTAATATTCACTGTATTTTTTGATCACTTCTCATCTGCTCCTCACGGCCAAGGACAAGGAAAGGAGGGAGGGAGGGAGGATGAAGTCTTCCTGAGATTTTTCCTTTTCCTCTCCTTGGGCTGACGGAAGAAGAGCAGCCAAAGACGCACAAGAAAGAGCGGAGACACAGAGCGGGCAGAATCAAGGGGGCCACGGGGACCACAGTGGCCTGGCGGCTGCTATCAAGCACAGCCATCAGCGACCACGCGGGCGCAGGCGACCGTGCCCAGGCGCATGTGCACGCGAGGCTCGGCCCCGGCCGGGAGGGCGCGTGGCCGCGCCGATAAATCCAGCGCAGGCCCGCAGCCGCGGCGCTTCCCCGTCGCCGAAGCATTTGGCTGATCTGCCCGCGCTGCCGGCTCTGCCAAGCAAGGCACTGACTCCGCGGGAGAACCGTCCTGTCGATCTCTGCAGGAATATAAGACCTTTTTTTTCCAAGTAAAATGTTCCCCAACTCTGCAAGGGAGGTTGGCAGTACATCTCCAACTCTGGCCTGTCTTTTTAATACCCCCACAATGGCTCGGTTGGACTGAGACCAGCTGTTGGTACATTACCATTTGTAAATGCTTAAAACAGCTACTCCTTGTTTTCTTGGCAACACTGACTGTGAAAAAAAAAAAAAAGAAAGAAAGAAAGAAAGCAAGAAAGCTCCAGCCACTCATTCAGACATTAGGAACCACTGACTGCGGGCTTTGGCATTCAGCGGCCATTGTCTGCACGGTCCCCTCGTGCTGTCCCCAGCCCGCCTGGCCCACTCTTCCCCACCGGAGGAGAAGAAAGGGGTCAGCAGAGAGAGGCCCAGGCTCCTTGCTCCTGAGCAGGACAGAGACAGAGGCTCCCAGGAAGCACTTTGTTTGCAGCCTCCGTCTGTTTTGTCCCCCTCCCTGCCCAGGCTGGTTATCGGTCTGCAGCCTCGGCGAAGACCAGCATCTTGCAGAGCACTGCGAGAGTCTCCCAGGGTCACCTCCCTCCCCTTTCCAGCTTTCTGAATGCCCCTCCTGGATGTCACCTCTCCCAGGACTCGCAGAGGACCCTGGCAGGATGGAACGGGGGTAACCAGGGCCTGCCACTGGCCCCTCCAGATGAGGCCTCCCTGAAGGGCGGCTCTTGCCCTGGTTCCACCGCTCACCTCCCACCCAAACCCCTCCAGCACCACTGCGAGTGGCACTCGTGTCTTCAGATTCCCCAAGTCAGGACTTGGGGAAGTTCAGGAAGAAGGCAGGGGTCCCTGGCCTACCCCGCTCCCCATCCACCGCTCCCTCCTGTTACCCATGTCCCCAGCCACCATTGGCAGTGGTGGCCTCCAGGGCCATGTGCCCAGTGCCGGCCACACGCCACATGCCTCAAGCCGCACAGCCTGGGATCACAGGTGCTGATGTGCCCAGTGCTGCCACAGCAGGGACAATAAGCTTTGCGTGCCATGCCCTTCTGTTCGATGGCTCCCCTAGCAAGGGCAGGGGTGGCTGCATCTGTCCTTGCTCCTTTAGTGGAGTTTCTGGCATGAGAAAGAGAGATCTGTTCCCGTCACGGGCACGCTTGGACATGAGTGAATTCAAGCAGCCGAATGTCTCGGCAGGGTTGAAATCCCGCACGTAAGCTCCAAGAGGAAGGAGAGGCCTGGAACCGGCCCGGGAAGACAAGCTCTTGGGGAACAGGGGATCAGCTTGGCTTGGGATTTGAAAGTTCTATTCCGGTTTTATGGAAATGTGACCCACCTGTCCCTTACGCGGAGGGCAGAAACCTGGGACAGACGCGGCGAAGCATGGATGGTGAGGATATTTGGGAGCACAGGACGGAGCACTGGACAGCAAGCCCAGGCTCTCTCACTGGCCGGCTCGGCCCCCAGAAGCCTTTGCACTGTGTAACCACCTCATCTGCAAAGGCCAGGCGCCCAGCTGGAGGCTGCTCAAGGCCCATCGATTCCAGAGTCCTGTGCCATCTGCCCCTTTCCTGAGGGTCTTAGCCAACCTGAGGTCAGGCATGCCCCACACATAGCACAGATATCACATGCTCAGCCGAAGTCTCCCAGTGCATTTGAGATCACTCACCAAAGTCACTTTGTGCTCATCTTTCAGGTAACACATTATAAAGCTCTTTGAATGGAGACTTTCAAAGACCTGACACAACCTGGCATGCAGTAGGCTCGGTATGGATCATGGCTGGGTTAGGGATTTTGTTTGTTTGTTTGTTTGTTTGTTTTGTTTTGCAACACTGGGGATTGAATAAGGCCTTTATACTTTGCTACATCTGCACCTCCTTTTATTTTTATTTAGAGACATTCACTTAGGAAAATGTCCAGACCGAGTTCAAACTCTTAACTCTCCTGCCTCAGCCTCCCAGAGTGCTGGGACGACAGGTGTGTGCCACCACGCCCAGCTAGATGATATGTGCTGAATGGGACCAATCTGATGTGCAAAGTAGGGTCCTCAGGAAGGCCACACAGGTGACAGGAAAACCCCAGTGTGAGGATGGGTCAGCCTGAGACTGAACATGGGGCATGCACCGTTTACAAAGTGAATTAATCACATGCTGCTAATTAGAAGCCAAGCAGTCGTAACACATGAAAAATTTAAACCTATGAGTTTTTACCAAACTCTGCAATGTACTTATTCTGATAAGACAAAAATGTGCTAAGGGCCCCTCCTACCCTAGTCCATCTGGCATATCAGATGCAGGTCCCTCTGGGGACCCCAAAACTGAGACTCCTCAGTGGAACTTTGTATGGCACCTCCTGATGACTCCTGCAGCTCCCGGACCCTCCCAGTGCTGCTCTGAGTGTCTCCCCACTGTGGGAAGCGCCCAGGAGGTGAGGCCCATGTCCAGTTTGTCCCTGCTATGTCCTCAGGGCCTTGTACAAGAAATGCGCTAGTCATGTGCACTAGGAGCCTGACAGCCTTGATGACTTCCCTTGGCTGTGATGAGGATGCCGCCTGATGCCTGAGAACACAAGCAGTCCCGAAGTACCAGGCCAGATGGGGTCCTGAGCTCAGCCCTAAACAAGGCAGCCAGCCGCTGCCTCTCCTCCAGGGTCAGAGAGGAGACCCAGGGAATGGCCCCACTGAGTCCCCAACATCTGCCATCAGCGATGAAGTGGCCAAAAGAAAGGGGGCAGCAATCCAAAAGTGGGCATCTGAGATGAAAACACACTTCTCAGCTGAAGAAATACGAATGGCAAATAAATACATGAAAAAATGTTCAGCGTCATTGGTCAT
>RJWT010030147.1:0-14720 GCA_004365215.1 Cuniculus paca | reverse complement strand
TTGTGCTTTTTGGATCTCACTAACTCCTTCAGGTTTTTATGCTAGGAAGATAATTCAGTGTTCACCTGTATGCGTCCAAACCACTTCACCCATGAGCATGATCTCCAGTTGCATCCATTTACCTACAAAAGCCTCGAGATTATCCTGGTTTATAGCCAGGTAGCTTTCCATTGTGTGAAAACACCATATCTTTCTTATTCATTCTGTGGTTGATGGGCAAATTACCCTTGCTTTTTTCTGGTCTCCTGTAACATGGAATAATTGTTTGATTTCAGTCTATGAATATCCTTTCAAGTTATATGTGTATCTTGTATACAGTATATTGATGGATCTTGTTTCTTGATCCATTCTTCCTGTGTTTCTTTTTATTGGTGAATTGAGACCATGTACATTAATGGCTACAGCCTGCATGCATTTGGTTCATCTCTGCCATGCTATACTCCTGCTGTTGGCCCTCCACTTTTCCCCTTCATTCAACTGTCTGTGCTGCTTGGTGATCCTCCTCTGCTGCTGGTCATGTTTATCTCTCTCTCTAGAATATCCTTCAGCATTCTCAGAAGGGTTTGTTTGGTGGTCACGAATTCCTTCAGTTGTTCTTTATCATGGAAGTATCTTATTTTTACATCAATTTTGAAAGATATTTTTGCAGGGTACATCAATCTGGGTTGGAAGTTGTTTTCTTTCAGGATTTGAAACACTTCACTCCAAACTCTTCTTGCCTTGATGGTTTGTGTTGAGAAGTCTGCCATGACTCTGATAAATTTTTCCTTTATAGGTGATCAGTTGCTTTTCTCTTACAGCTTTTAATATTCTGTTCTTGTGCTGAATTTCTGAGATCTTGATTGTTATATGTCTGTGTGTAGATTTATTTTGGTTATGGCTAGTTGGAGTGCTGTATGCCTCATTTATCTGTATGTCAGATCCTTCTCCCATGTTCAGGAAGTTTTCTGCTATTACTTCTGTAAATAGTCTTTGTATTTCTTTTCTGTTGACCCCTGCTTCTTTACTGATACCTATCACTCTTAAATTATTTTTCTTTGCATCATCTTGCAGCCATTGAATCATTATTTCCTGGTCCCTTGTTATTTTTAAGAGATCTTTCCTTTCATGATTACTAGGTACAATCCTGTCTTCAAGGTCTGAAAGTCTATCTTCATTCTCTTTCAAGTGGTTTTGCCAACTTTCAACTGACTTTTTAATTTCCTGGATATCTCATTGAATGTTTCATGCATTGTAATTCCTCCCTATATTGTTCATGCAAAGTGTCCATCATTTTTCTATGCTCTTTTATCTGTATTTTCTTTAGATATGCTCAGCAATTCTTTCATTATGTTTGTGATTTCTTCTTTTACCTGAGACATTATTCCTGATCTGATTACTTTTATAGCTTCATGGAGTTGTGTCTTCACTTCAGTTGCTACCTTCTCAGAGATTTCAGGTGTGTGACTTCCATTTTCTTCCATAACTGTATCTCCCAGACTTGTTCTATGTGGGCTGGAGGTCTGAGATTGCTGTTTGCTCCTTCGTTTTGACATTTTCCTGGGTTCCTCCCAACGAGTCAGTTGTGGTGTCCCAGGCACTTCCCACTTGGTTGACCTTCTGCAGTATAGGGGAATGGGACAAGCACCTGGTTTTCTCTGACCCCAGGTTCCCAGGGAGGTAGCAGGGCATGGGAGAGGGGCCCTCCAGACCTATGCAGCTACACTGGGGCTTCCCCAATGGCCAGGGGTGTGTGGTGATGGGGCTTTTTCTCTCAGCCTGTGTTTCCAGACCAGGACTTCCCCAGGGCAGCAGGCACACAGGGGTATGTTTGTCTGATTCTCCCAGTGGGTGCTGGCTGCCTGAAGGAAGTAAGGGTCTGAAATGGTGGCCTGTGGGCACACAAGGCATATCTGGCTGTGTCTCCCTGCCCACACTGGCTGCCCGCAGGATGCAAGCCTTCTGATGGCAGTGACAGTGCACCAGGTGGATTTGGCTACATATCCCTGCCCACACTCAGTTTTCTTTTCTTTTCTTTTCTTTCTTTCTTTCTTTCTTTCTTTCTTTCTTTCTTTCTTTCTTTCTTTCTTTTTTTTGTTTTTGTTCATTTGTCTTTTTTTCTTTAACTTAATGAAGATCACATCTCAAAAACTGTAGCAAACAGAATTCTTTATATCTGGCCACAAGACAAAATTCAAGGATTCCTGCCATGACACTGCTATTAAATACATCTCAAGATAGCCTTACAAACAGATAATTAAAAAAGAAAGTGATAGAAACATTGGAATTATTGCACCATCATTTTAGATACAGAAACTTTCTTCATTTATGCATCCAAATAAATATGAAAGAGTGAAAATTTATAGGAGACTTGAACAAATTTGCAAGACATAAACTCAATTTAAAATAATCAAGGGTTTTATTATATCAGCTGTGACTACTTAGAAATTAGGTGCTAATTATACTTAACAAAAACTATAAACTGTCTAGGAATTACATAAGAAAGATGCTATAACATCTTCATGGATATTTTTAAAAGAATCTATTAAAAAGCACTTGGAGAAATATAAATTTGAAAAGCAAAGAGAGGAGACATGTCTGGTTAAATTTAAACATACTAAAAAGAAGTGTAAATTCAAATGAAAAAAACTAAGCAGACTGAATGAGTTTTGGAGGCATTATTTACAAACAAGTCAAAACCCAGTGGTGCAGAATAGGTGCATTATTGTGTACCAATGTGCTGATTTGAGTTTGTTTATGATGTATATAAAGACGTCCTACTTCCAGTTGCAAAGGAGAGGAGTTTTACTAGAGGCTAATAGGAGGCTGGCATATATGGATAAAATGTATATTATATGAAAATATTTATATTTAAATATTTGAAATCTATAGGAACATACCTTTATGAATGCCAAAGTATATCCATCACTAAGAACTACATGCCAATGGAAAGCTTATAAGGAAATAATATATATCACACCTGTTCTCACATTTTATTTTATATACACTACATTTGAAGATCTTGCTAAAAATGTGGATTTCACTCCAACCAGCTAGGCATGGGCTGAGACTCTGCGTACCTCCTCATGAGCTGACAGGTGCTGTGAATACTCTAGATCCAGAGTCCACCTTTGAGGAGCAAGGGCACGGGAAGTGATCCGGGACCTGCCAGGGTAGCTTCCAACTGTGTCAAGTGAGCTGAGCCAGGGTCTCTCACAGAGTTCCTTTCCCATGTGGTTTTGGGTTCAGTTGGCCATGAGGGGCCTGATCCAGAAGGCAGTGTGAAGAGTGAGTCACACGGATGTCCTGAGGCAGGAGGGATGCAGGTGCCACCATGTAGCAGGCACTGGGCTGCAGGTAGCAGCTCACCTGGCTGACAGTCAGGTCTGCAGCTGCAATCTTCACTGAGCTTCTCTCAAACATGCGCAGGTCCAGGGATGCTGCCTTGGTACCCGTGTCTGCGTGATCTCCTACTCGACCAGAGCTGCAGGTGCACAGGCTGTTTCCTTGCTTTCCTTATCTTGCATCGATCTCTCTTCCTGACTTCAGCCCCCTTTCTGAAGCAAGGCCAACACACTTCTGCAGAATGGTTTTCTTGCTCCCAGAAAGGCATAGGTCTAGTCCCTCCACTACTTACCTAGGGCTTCTGCCGGTCTGAGGCAGGTCTAACTGATGCTTCTTGGGTGGGTGTGGGAAAAGGACATCATAAACAAGCCTCTAAGTCAGAAAATGTAAGGCAAAATAGTGCTGGCTATCAGTTCGTTAAAACTGAGGACTACTCATGGTAGACAAGAATAACAGATAGATGCCATTTGAGAATGGACCATTAACTTCAAACCAACGACATCAACAATTAAAATCTAAAATCTTAAGGAAATAGCACAAATCAACAAAAAGACAGAAATGCTTCAAGAAGAAAAAACTGCAAGAATAGGAGAGCACGGTTCACTGAAATGAGAGCTGAATGGTGAACATGGTTTAAAAGATGCTTAAATCCACCACAAGGAAATTAATTATAGAGTCCTGTGTTCTCATGTATGGAGAAAATTCAGCTAGAATCCTGTTAGTTTTGTTTGTTTCTTAAGCACTGGAGAAAATACCATCTCATGGCACACTAGTGACAGTGTGAACTGTTTTCATCCTTCCAGGGAGGAATCTGACTGGTACTTGCTGCAGCTATTTTTGCATATTCTGCTTTTCAGTAAGCTTACTCTTGGGAATGCCGTCCTCTCCTTCTTCCTCCCCAACTCATTAATAGGCTTTGTAGGCGACTTCAGTGAGGGCAGTCACAGTACTGCTGTGGAGAGTGGAGAGGGAATCAACCTCACAGTCTGCAGTAGGATGCAAATAAGCCAAGCACAGGCAGTATCCACTATGGAGCGTAATATGACACAGATCGTAGGAGTAAATAATTCATCATCAAAGAAACATTAATGAATCTAAAACAAAATAGGGCTGAGGGCAAAATTCTAGTTTAACTTCTGTGAATTAAAACAAATCCCCAAAGCCATACGATGCATTTATCTTCAAAAATATAATCTATAGGCCAATATTAATCACTGCTTGATTGAGAGAAAAGAAAAGGGAAAATGTATTTAACATTGGAGGGGGGAAACAGTATAGCTATTTTAAGTACCTGTAACTAAAGTTCAAATAAAGTGAGGCAGGGAATGGAAAGAAGAAAAAGAGGAGTACCAGACTTTGAAGATACTAGACAAGCAGTTTGAAAGTAGAATCCTTCTATAGATTTTGAGTGTTTCCCTGGGATTTTATAGTTGTCTCACACCAAATTCACCAGCAGAATATTTTATGAATAACTTTTATCAAGTCTGTTCTTAGCAATCAAATTAATTGCACAAAAATAGTCACTCATGTATTATTTTTACACTCATGCTCAATAAATGGAGTAATTAGAATGAAATAGATGAATATTACATAAAAGAATAACTACGAATAAATGGCAACAAGAAGTAGAACTAGTCCCAAAAAATTGGAAACACATCCATTTCTTGGCGATTAATTGTGCAAATCCATAACTGTATCTCATGAGCATACATTGGCTCATTTATAAAGAATACACCTTTATTTAGCTCACAGTTCTAGAGGCAAGAAAGTCCAAAAGCAGGGCCCCAGCTTCTGCTTAGCAATACTGAGGGTCTTCCTTGTGGGTGAGACAACATAGCAGAGTGTATCACACGCAGACTCACCAAAAATGGCTTCTATAGCAGACCCAATCTTCAGATAACTCCTGATCCCATTTACCCATTAATACATAAATGGATGAATCTGAGTCTCATCAGTGGATCGGCTTGTTAACTAATGGACTGATCCATCAATCCACCAATGGATTAATCTAGTCCTGAGGCCAGAACCCTCATGACCTAATCACCTCTTAAACATGCCACCTGGTCCCAACTCTTAATAACTCACATTGGGAACTGAATTTCAACCTGAATTTGGATGGGGACAGTCAAATCGTATCAGTCAATGTCCCCCAATTGAGGCCGGCATCAGAACAGGGCAGAACATTGCAGGACCCCATTGGCCAGCACTTAGCAAGCCAGGCATCTGCCAGTCTTCACAGAGGCAGACTGGAATGTCCACTGGTATTGGGAGGAACAGCAAGTGGAAGTGTTACTACACGAGGAATAAAAATGTCACCAGTAAATCAAATCATGATGTCCTGGAGAATATTACTGAAGATGAAGTATTTATTTAGGTAAAAGAGAAAGTCCATTGAAAGTAAAAGAGATTATGTAGATAAATGCCAACATGGTGAATGTGATGTTGAACTTTCTGTATACAGTTGGTTGGTCAGGAGATACTCAGATATTTTGCTAAGTGTTGTTCCTGGATGTGCCTATGATGGTCTCTGTTTTGCAGTGCTGGAGATCAACCCCAGGGCCTTGTGCATGCTAGGCAAGCCCTGAGAGGATGTCTCTGGATGGAGAGCCCTGGGTCAGTGGCCTCAATAAAGCTGGTGACCCATCCCAGGGTGTGTGGCCATTGTTCAGTATCTTAGTGGCCTGAGAAGAAAACAAATGTGGAGAAATGTTGCATTACTTGAGTTTTTCTCAGGCCGACTACTCGACCTAAAACAGTGAGCTTCACTGTTCCAGCCCTCACTCTGATCTAGACCGGATAGCTTCACCTGGTTCTCAGATCTTCAGACTGACACTGAATTCGATCACTGGTTTTCCTGGGCATAGAGTCTACAGGCAGCAAACTGGGGCCTCTTACGCTCTGCAATTCCCTAAATCAATTCCTTATAATAAATCTATGAAGACTATGAAACTATATATAAAAAGTAGAATATATATCATACATCATCATATATATATATATGATTTAGAAATAAAAGCATGATTTGAAGATGTAAAGTTTTTGAGTAAAGAAAGCAGATATGTTACAGGTTTTCATAAATTTCTTGAACCATCAATTTTTTAAAAAATATTTTCCCTTTCCTTTATTCATGAAATAAACTTCCTACATTCGTGAGATCTTAGGTTTGTATACAATGTAAATTGTGTGCCAAATTTGTGTATCACAGTTTCTTTTACACAAATGTAGTGGATTTAACTGTCTTCTGATTTGAGGATTTCAGGGAAGCCTGAGATCATCACAGCTATTGTACTATCCCAAGTAATCTGGTTTTTGTTTGTTTTGTTAGGTCTTAAATTTAGTTATGTTTAGTTAGTTTGGAGCTTTTATTTTTCTTTTTCTGTTGACAAGGTCTGGCTAGTTCTACCTAACCTTTCTTGGGTAACATTTTCAACTTAGGCAAGCGTTCTGGCTTTGAGTGTTGCTTCCGTTTCAGTTTTGGTTTCTTCTTTAGGAGCTCGTGCAAATCTTCATTCTCTCTTCGCTGTGTCAGTGCTCTTCAAAGCACTTTTACCTTGTCTGCATCTGTTTTCTGTAGGAACTTCTCACATGTGTCCTCTAAGTTCAAATGCTTCATTCCACTGTGTCAATTCTGCTCAGCGCAACTCCAGTCCAGAATTTCATTTGAGTCTTGCCTTTTTTGGTACCTACTGGCCTTTTATCCAATCATCATCTCTCCATTTCATCTTAATAAATTTTTCTTTCAAATTAAATTAGCTCAGATTTCCTTCTTGTTTCACAGACTTTTTCCCTCATGCTATGGAATATACTGACACAATTTATTCCTATAATACCATTGTCATTTTTTTCTCACTTCAATACTAAATTATTTTCACGTTTTCTGAATTCTTGGCATTAGGCTTTGATGATTTGCTTATTTTACAGTATTTTCATAGGCTCCAGGTAAGCTATTTTGTCCACCCGTTCTTGAATAAAGCCAGATTCATCCAGACTCAGCCACCGAATCTGCTGAGTGAATGTTTATGTCCCAATTCTCAGTCTGCTCACACTGTTCTGGCTTATTCTTCACCGGTCAATATTAGCTGTATTTGTGAGATGCTGGCTGTGGTCGCAGCATCATCCAGGGTCCGTGGTGGAGTTCATTTATGGCTTATTTTCTAAGCTGCTAGCTCAATCTTGTGAAGTCTGAATAAGACCATACTTTCAAAGACCTTCTTCTATATTCTGGTTCACTTTAGCTTAGCCATTTTTCTTGTGTGAAATATGCAAACCTACATTCAGTGTCTCAGCCCTGATCTCCTCGGTCTGCACAAACACTTGTTTGCAGCAATTTGAAGATGTTTTCATTCTCTTTTACCCCAGAAGAGTTACTGATGAAACTAGGAATTGCCATAGCACTCTGCTTAGAAAAGCAACACCACAGCACTGGGACATGGGTTCATATACTATTTACACAGACTCAGACCTGCTGAAGGAGAGACCTGGAAGGGAATATCCAGCCAATCTGAAAGCATCCTCCTTGGTGTCAGATGAGCTGGCGAGCTCTTCTCGGAGCACATCAACACAGTGGGTTAGGGAGTAGCTTTTTCAGAAGCAGCTGTTTCTTAAGCATGGCACTGAGTAGAGCTGGCATCCAGATTTTGGCAACAGATTTTTCCATTGTCTTCTTATACCGGGCTCTGGGTTTGAAGAGGCTGTGTCCGAGTGCCAGCCAAAGCCATTGAAAAACAATTTCACTTCCTTTCATTTTACTCATGTAAACTTTTGTATATGCTATAAACCATAAATTTCTGCATCATTGATTTTATCTTTGTTCCTGATAGCATTCAAAGCTCTAGTATTTATTTCATCACCGCTGCCTTTAACACTTTGCTTTTAAATATCCTCTCATCTCTGCTAATTTTAGAGCTCAGCTTTCTTTTAGTCCTGTGCCCTGTGATAACACACCCAAGGTTTTCCTACATCACTTGCAATTTGGTTTTGTCTTTGCCCACATAATAACTGCTTGGAAATGTTCCTTCTTCTGCTGGCATCCATGTTCCAGCTTCTCATCATGGCAAATTAATTACACATCGTGTCCTGAAGTATGGAGCAGTGCTTCACAGGCTCTCCCAGCAGGTATGTTGTGCTCCAGCCTATTCCAGTCAGCCACATCTTCAACCTTCCAAATTAATAATTTCACAAGCGCCATACTCCTTCTCCCTGGGAGCACCATGTTGGAAGAAAAATGAAATCACTATTTTGGGCTACTCACTTGACATAGACAGCACTATCTGTTTTGGGCAACTGACCATTTGCGAGTCTGCATCTGAGCTGCTTGATTCTCTGTGGTTTACCTGAGTGCTAACTTTGAAAGAGCTATCATCGTTCTTTTCTGAGACATTTGGATGATTACACAGAGGCAGGAAAAACCTGCATCAGACCTCTGCTTTTGGTTTTGTGTGAGTCTACATATTAAAGAGTCACAACAGAGCCCGAAAACCTGAGCAAAGAAGGTAAAAATAGTGACTTGTGGGTCCTCGAGATGACCGTTGGCCACCCCATTCTGTGAGAGACTGGCTCTGCTTGCCTCTTAGAGCTTCTCCTGCTGTTCTTCGCTCTCTGACAAATTACGAGTTGTCATCCTATTGTAAATAACAGTTGGGGAAATGTATAATGAAAAACCTCATGGGCCGAGCAAAGCATCACATTATTAATTTGTCAGAAATCTATTACCTAGAGAACCGATTCCAGAACTGTAGCTTTGGTATCATGGCATGAGAGCGACTCGCACTGGGCAGGGCCACTCTGTACCAGGAAATGAACTGGGCAAACACAACCAGTTACTAAAGCAACTTTCAAAAATATGACCCATAATGTCTCAATGCTTTTGTTTTATTAAATGATAAGGCTACACTGAAGTTAACTAGGTAAAATGCAACTGAAAGGACTTTTCAGTTATAAATCTAGGTTTCTCATTCATGCTTCTAATCTTAGTTCATGTAGTCATTTAATTTTCACCTACATAAAATATCACAAAGTAATTACTGTACAGTTGTGATTATCCCCAGCTCAATAAATTAAATTAAATTTTGTACATCACACGGAGTACCTCTGCTAATATTAGGCAAAAACATTTTAAAAAGACATAATTAGAGATAGTACGTGTTTCTAAATAAGTGCTAATGCTGTCAAAAAGATCGATCTAGAAGTTTTTACTATATCAAATGATATTTATATTTTAAAACGTTATACAGAGAAAATATATGTAATTTGTCTATTGATTACAATTTTAAAAAATAAATTTAAAACTCAACAAAGAAGCAAGTTGTACTCCTGATTTCTACGAAATACTTTGAGATAATTAAGTACCTATGAGTTCTGCTGGAAACCTGCCTCCCTCAGCCTACAGGGAGGAAGCCAAGAACTGACCCCTTCCCTGACAGCCCCAGGGGATTTGTCGGGAAGGAAAGAGTGAGGAACCATATCAGTCAGGGCTTACTAGAGAAACATATACAACACAAGATACACAAATGTGTAAGAAATTACAACACTGGTTTACACTGGTCAGCCACAGAGTTGGATGAGGAAGCGAGCAGAGGGCATCTGCAGGCTGGAGGTTGGAAGGTCCAGCCCACGGTCAGGCACTTACTGCAGTGTCCTGTGCAAGTCTGTATCAAGAGTCCAGTGGGTCTGCGATGAAACGCTGAAGAATCTACACTGGAAGGTTGAGGCCTTCCAAGGTAGAAGCCAAACAGTCTGCACCAGAAGCCAGGAGACGACATCCAAGCTGAAGGTGAAGACTGGAGCGCCTCCAAAGAACCATCAATCAGTCCCTCCTCATTTGCCTTTGATTATATGCAGGATGCTCTCCTCAGGTTGGTATAGCACTCACACCATCTGCATGTCCTCCTCTTGCACAGGCTGTGGATGTTACAAAGTAAGGACCCTGGCCCAATGCTGAATCACTTAGTTAAATTTCTGATCTCAAGTTGACACAATGTATCAACTATTACAAGAACTAACTCAGAACTCCTAAAATTTATCTAGGATGTTGAAGCATACTTGGGAAACAGTCAGGAGACCACAGAGTCAGTTACCCATTCTTAGCTTGCATGCAGGATTTCTGGTCACCAGACAGAATGTAAGGATGCATAAAGAATATTCAACATTGCTTTCTGTAGGCCGGGATAAACAGCTACTCTGTGTTATAAAAGTTCACTAGATCCAAAGTCTGCATCCTGATCATGACACTATGACAGCATATGTGTTAGGGGACATTCTCTGTACTTGGAGTGCAGTTGTTGGCAAGTCTTAAACTAGTTCATATAAACATAAAGTCTACTCAAAATTATAGTCATGTATTGCATGATGGCATTCCAGGATGGGTCACATGTATGTATGACAGTGGTCTTATACAGTGATCTCCCCTAGTGACATCACAGTTTAGTTTAAGTAAACACACCTGATACTCTTACAAAGATGATAGCCCCTGTTGACATTTCTGGGAAGGAAGGCCTGCCACTCAGCGATGCATGAGCCTACTTATGAGTTTTGCCATAAACTTTTTCTCTGTAGCCATTTGCAACTTTAATCACCCTGAACAAGTATGCCAATGTGAGTGACCAGGGCCAAAGTGAGATCCTCAGAAAACACTGGAAAAAGGCAGTGTAACTTTATAACTGAGTTAAATAAAATCACACTTTGCAGCTTAGAAATATTGGTGAATAGAAAAACAGTATTACTTGCTTTTTGCTTCAATGTTTTACTACAAATTATTACCTTTGAAAATATCTTGTTTTTCTGTGGATTTTTATAAAATAAAAAACAGTCCTTATTGTTTTCTTTGTGTATTGTAATAATGACTTTCTTAAATTGTATGTAATAGTTTTCTAATCTTCCTTATTTTAAGAAATGATATGAAAGTTAGGAATTATACAGCAATAATAAAAACAATAAAAATTGAAGCTTGTCTTACCATCGTTTTTCCTATTTATTCCACTCTTTATCTTCTCAGAAGAAACCTGTAAGTTAGAATGGATAAGGTGTATCAATTAGCTTTCCCATTGCTGGACAAACTTCCTGACACCTACGATTTAAGAAGGTTTATTTTTGGCTCATGATTTCACAGGGCTCAGTCTTGACCTACTGGCTCCAGAGCAGAAACATCATGGTGGAAAGATGTGCAGGGCATGGCTTATGATGTCATAATGAGAGGGAAGCAAAGCACAGGAGACATCATCAAAGAGGAACGGGCCAGGGACCAGACATAGACCTCAAGGTCACACCCCGGCGTGCCACTCAGACACATCCAGAAGTGCGCTTTGCGAATCTCCTGGGCAGCTGCCAAGCCAATCAAATCAACAGTTAAGCTTAACGTTCATGGAGGAGCCATGACTTTAACTCTTTACAAGACAATTTTGCCTTTTATAACTTTACAGACTGTAAAGCTTCTAGAGACAGAAACTTAAATATCACTTTGAGAAAGTACTCAAAACTGAGAATGTTATTTGAAGACTTCTCTTCAGGATGCTACTGATCACTTTTGAGGTAGAGAGTTATGGTTGTATCTTAGAAGAAAAGGAAATTTTTCCCTAATACAAACACATGAATCAAAACAATTACGTGGGTTTTTTTAGACTTTAGATATAATTGCTTACATAAGAAATAATTAAATTCACTCTTGTCCCTTTTAAAACCTTTATATTTTTGAAATGATGGCTTATTGTGTAACTATCTTTGATGAGATGTGGAGCTTGGACTTGTAATAATAATAATTTTAGTAAGTATTTTAATGTCTAAATAAGTCTGTAATATCATGTTACTAGAATATTAATAAAGAATAATATTTTAATAGAAAAGAACTTTTACTCCAAATAAACAGTGCATTTAAATAGATGGAAACAGTTGTGTGTATATGACCTACAAGAAGAATAAAACGATTAAGTTCTTAATCTTTTAATGTAAAATGCTAAGAATGAGAAAACAAAGATAATTGCAAGAGTTCAGTTTCAGCATCAACACATAAACATCATGATAGTCATCACTTTCATCCTTATAGGAAAAGTTGAGCAAACTGATACCAACAACTTTTGTTGGACCCATCAGAAAAGTAGGAGCAAACTATCACCCTAAATCTGGGTAGACAGGCAAATCCAGAGTCTTGCTGTGATTTGCTTACCTAAAGCAGAAGCTTCTGGAACCATAAAGTGGCAGGAATAGATAAAGAAGATTTTGACAAAGAAGTAAAGCTGAACATGCATTTGCATGCAGGTGAAAAGAATTTGAGCAGTAATCTTAGGGACTTGCATGGGGTTTACTCCCCAGAAACTACACTAGATTATCTGCATGAAAACTAAAGAAATGAATGGCCTGGTAGTGGAGGAGAAGAAAAATGTGATAAAATGCAATAAGCATTACCATAATAGAGCCCACTCTACAAAGGGCAAAATACTTTACCAGAGCCTATAGACTTTGTGCCTCATGAAATGGAATGAAGCAGTTAAGCAAAATATGTGTAGGACACAGATCAGAGACAACACAGTAGAAGACTGAGATGGATGAGAGGGGGAGGCTGTTCTCCCTGAACCTTGCCACCAGGCTGGGCATTGTTGCTTCAGGCCTGTGATGGTTTGACTCAGGATTTAGGGGCTTTATAGTGGCACAAAAGGGATATGGCCCAGGAGAAACTATACTTTGAATTTCAAAATGTATTTTTTCTCAGGTCAATGACTGGTGATGTTGGGTAGTGACAGGAAAATCAACCATGGGACCTGCGGTGAAACAAACAAGACTCCCTGTAGTGCTGTGTTGCTGTGATATCCAGTAGGTTAAACATACTAAACATATTTTAACATGACAATATTTTCTATTTGTGCTGGGTCCACAGAGGTCTACTGGGTGAAAAGTGAATTAGAGCTAAAGAAAAGTTCAAGATTCCAACTCTTTTAGAGAAAGATTATAACTACCTTAATTACAAACAAAACAGATTTCAGAACCAAGCACATCATCAGAGAGAATAAGGCTGTTAAGTAATAGCTAAACAGTCAAATCTCCAAGAATGTGTAAAAATCTCAACCAGTTGTGCAACTTACAATGGCGGAAATATGTGAGATGAAAATTCAGAGGATGGATAGGAAAACTAGACAAATCCAAACAGATAAACAGAAAGAGCAGACTTGACCTGAACAGTATTATCAATCACCACCAACTGACATGAGCAGAAGATTCCATCCAACAACTGAAGAATTCGCTTTTTTCTCAATCTCATGTGGAACATTCATCAAAATAGACTGCATCCTGAGCCTTAATTCATATCGCAAGCAGTTAAACATAACATAAATCTCACAGATTATGTCCTTGGGTCATAATGGAATTTAACTGCAAATCAGTGACTGAACTATAATGAACTATACTCAAACATTTGTTAGTTGAACAACATGCTAAAGGACTACTTCAGCCAAATAAGAACTTTCAAGAGAAACTCAATAACTTTAATGAAAGTACAATGAAAATACTTTTTTTTTGTCTTTTTGAGACAGAGTCTCACTATGCAGTTCAGGCTGGCCTTGAGCTCACTTTGTAGCCCAGGCTGATCTTGAACTTGCAAGGATCCTTCTGCCTCAGCCTCCCAAGTGCTGGGATTACAGGCATGCGCCACCATACCCAGCTCCATGAAAATACTTTTATAAAGACTTACAGAATACAGGAAAAGTAGTGACTGAAAATTTTAAGGATGAATAATGAATACTTTGGAAATGCAAGAAAACTTAATATACTAAATTCCAAACTTAAGAAATAGAGAAGAGCCAATTAATTTAAATTAATTAGAAAAATTAGAGTAAATGTAAATGAAACAGTACAAGAAATTAAAAGCAGAAACTGATCATTTCAAAAGATCAACAAGAAAACTAGAACTAGAAGTTAAAAAAAACTGAGAACTCTTTAGCTAGGCTAGGGAAAAAAAAAGAGAATTGAAAAGATGATAAATTTCAGAAAAAAAGAAGAAGGTAAGTGTTGATCATCTGAAAATTAAAAACAAAGTAATATTAGGAATAACTATGCATGCCAACTTTATAATTTACATAAAATCTGGCAACATTTTAAAGAAATAAACTAGATCCGTATCGTTTGATTGGTAAATTGAGACCATTCACATGGAGGTTTATAACTGATTTGGCTTGACTTATCCTTGTCATGCTATTTTCCAGTTGTTGGCTCCCCCCTTTTTTTCCCTCCTAATTGTTTGCCTTCCCTGGTGGATTCCTTCTGTTGGGGTTCATGGAGCTGTAGTCCTTATTATCTCTTTCTAGAATGTCCTTCAGAACATTTTGAAGTTCTGGTTTAGTGGTCATAAATTTACTCAGATGTTCTTTGTCATGGAAGTATCTTATTTCTCTATCAATTTTAAAAGATAATTT
>RJWT010030146.1:0-14731 GCA_004365215.1 Cuniculus paca | reverse complement strand
GGGACCAAGGGAAGAGAGAGGGAGGGAAGGGAAAAGCATTGAAAAAAGGAATTAAGATGTGTTACATACCTGTACCAACTTCCTACAAGGAATGTAAACATATATACTATACTCATGTACAGTATTAATAAACTATTAAAAAAAAAAGGAGCTTATGGTAATGGTGCTAATAAAATGTTAGTGTTATTAAAGTAACAGAATTGTAACAACTACCATTTATCAAACATTCCATACCAGATATTGTGTCTTGGCTTTATGTTAAAAAATTTCACTTTATCTTCATAACCTAGGTTGGGTGCTATGACTTGCGCCTAGATGTCCCCCCAAAGCTTCAAGTGTTCATAGGTGGGGCTTTTTCAGAGGTGGCTGAATCTAAAATATGTGACTGATTCATAGTGCAATGCCAGGATTAAGGGTGCTAGGATGAAGGGTGGGTGATTACTAAACCAGTCCACTGATTGGTTGGGTATCACCCTAATCCCAGTACCCTGGATACAATAAAAGGGACAGAAAGAGACTTGTCCTACCCTTGCTTGCTTGTTTTTAATGTCTTTTTCTTGCCATGAACTGCTTCTCCTCTGCAATGCCCTTATGCCAAGTCACCATGTCTTGAAGTCAGACAATGACAGAACTAAGCCACTACAAACTGTGAGCTAAATAAACCTTTTCTCCCTTAACTTTCTCAGCAATGAGAAAGTAACTAATACACTAGGGATTATTCTCTCCACTTAACACAAGAAAACTGAAGCTTGGTGACTCAAAATGCTTTAGGTAATTGGTGGCAAACCATTTAGAGCTTTCAATGACACAGTCTGCTGCCACACACACACCATAGTTTGCCACTACCATCTTAGGACATAAAAAAATCTGCTCAGAAAGTTAGCCCATCGAAGGATGAACTTTTCCCAAACAAGGATCACTATACCTCACAGCCTTGTTAGTGTATGTGCCACTTGGTTCTGTGCCCTTAAATATATAGTGTACTTACCTAAATCTTAAATTCTTAGTTAACCAAGCACAAGTTTGATATAGCAGCCAGTAGGCAAACGTACCTTGGATACACCTGTTCCAACCACTTGCTGAGAAGCAGTAGCACCTTCATTTCATTCCTTAGAGTCTGTTCACTATTTAAACACTGAAGCAGATAGACATACAAAGTCAAGTAACTGCCAAGAGCCAGGCACTCCTGCAGAAACTCTTCTATAGTGAGCTCTGGAACTTGAAGGGAAACCAAAATAGGTCCCCATCCTAAATTTTGATTGAGGGAGTCTAAGAAAACAAGAAGACAGGAATCAAAATATAAGCTAAAGTCTAATTATTTAACAGCTCTAATAAATCTATCCATGTTAAGACAATAATTTCTCACATTGGTCCTACAGGCCACAAAAGTCAATTGGAAAGCCCTCATGCTTGATGCCACTAGAAGGGATTAAGATGTCAGAACTAAGGACTGCATATTTACAAATCACCTTTCTCAAAATATTATGATCATTAACCTCTTCTGCAGTGGTCACCTAATAGTCTTAACTTTATTTATTTATTTATGTTTGTTTATTTATTTATTTATTTATTTTTGCGGCACCGGGGAATCAAACTCACAACCTCGCACTTGCCAGGCAGGCACTTAAGCGACTGGTCTAAATCCTCCGCCCTCTAATAGTCTTAACTTTAAAACCCATTTTTAAGTATGTATGACTACTTATAATTCTTCAAGGAAAACTGTTACCACTTGACACATCATAAATATTTTACTTACCAAACCTTAGCTCTTATTTTGATGGAAACTTTGATTTTTAGTAACACAAATTTAGGTGTACTATTCTAATGGCTTTTAACTTTTGCGGAAAATAAGGGTTGAGTACAGAGACAGGCACAACACCTCCATGAGCAGACACGGATGGTTTATGGATTTTCAGAGTAGGAAAAATGGCAGATTTTAGGCACTTACTGGACTCCTGCTCCAATATCCTCTTTCCTCTCTCACTGTCTGTAACATGATATGTATCTGGATATCAGAGTTAAGGGTTGCTCTGAGCAACTTCTACTAATCTAAGTTGTCTCAAGAGTCTGAAAATTTAGAGGCAAGGCAAGAAAAAGGAAGAGTTGGGGGATAGGAGAGAGTGACCCCTTCATACACTTTAAGGAGCATGACTAGAAACAAAAAGATTTCTGAAAACTCATTTACCAAGGTGACTCAAAAGGGGAAAAATTAACATAGTGGATCATTATTATAAAAGTTCTGGTGTACAACATTTGTTTTGAGGACTATGAGTCTGTCTATTAGAACAGAGCTGATTTGACATGCCAAAACCAATATAAAATGAATTAGAGCTCTTCTCCCTTGAAATGTGTGATTGTACCAAGACATGGCCAGAGGTTTTCATGCTAACTACTATCTTTATGGGAAAAGAAAAAACATCTATCTATCTATCTATCTATCTAGCCATCTTTCCCTGGGAAGAGTCTAGAAAGACACCTCCTGATGAGAAAACTTTAACTTTTCCTGGGAAACACCAACACAATAAGAAGAGAAGATGACATTCTCTTACTTTCCTTGAAGTAGGCAGTGATGCAGGCCTCTGTAATCTCTGCCATGTGGCGGACAGAAGCCAAGCTCTGGCAGGCTGCTGTTAAAAGGGGCAGCACCACCAGCCCATGAACTTTTTGGTCAATCCAGGAGCGAATACTGCCCCGCAGGAACTCTGCTGTTGGGATGCTTGCGTTGTTCATCATCATTAGGACTTCCATAAAGAGGCTGCTGAGGGACATGTGGCGGGCCTGGCTGTCCATGTCTGAAAGAGAACACACACTCAGGCGGCTGGAATATGATCAGGAGACAGTAAGAATGTGATCATAAGGACAATGGTGCTTCAATTTTAGTTGCTCTCCAAGGGCCAGAAGGAAGACTCTGGAATGTGTCTGGCTTTGATGGATAGATGTAGAACAGAAGTATTTTATACGAGCAAACTATTAAGAGTTCCCTGAGTATAGCAGTGTGACAGAAGAATACCTTAATAAATGCACATATAGGAAGCTAGTGTGAAAGAGTAAATTTATCATAACATGTGTAATTACTCTTATTTTCCAAGTTTTGCTGATGCAAAACCAAATACATAAATTGTAGCAGTCAATCAGTTTGGTAAACTAGGTAGCAACAGTATCCAATCCCCTACCATAGCCACTGCCAATGCTATTAACACTGTAGGGTGATTTGCACAGAATCAAGGTTATTACTTAAAACTCAACATAAAAGTAAGGAGAATCTTTTCAAGGTTCCTAACAATAGCTGTTCTGCTCAGTCTTCTGTTTTTTTTAAACAGGCATATATGTTGTCCAGGCTGGACCCAAACTTGGATCCACAGGCACACCACCACCACACATGGCTATTTCTTTGCTTTTTAAATAGAAAGAACAAATTCATTTCATAAAAGAACTGCAAAGAAGGAGGTCATTGAGATAGATTCCTCCACATTCCAACAGAAAATACACGTTATTGGGAGTTTTAATAGGCATAATTTTTGTCAATTATTTGTAGCTCTCCTTGAGTTAAGTACTTATTTTTTAATAGAACAGAACTGAGGATTCAGTATTTACGTCAACAGGAATAGTAAGAATTTGGGAGATCTCATCACATACATCAAAACAAATTCACTATTCAGTGTTAAATTGGACTCGAACTTAACATTACTGTAGGATCTATCATGAAGTAAAACTTTAAAAAAAAAAGAACCTTAAGGACAGAGATAATAACAGTATGTGCACATTAAGATTTTTCATATATTTACATATTATTCTTTGTAATAAAGGCTTTATCTCAATTTCAACTGAATAGCAATTTATATTTACCTTTTAAGTATGACCCATAGGGAAAAATCATGGCAATGAGCCTCAAAACAGATCCCAGCCTGTTCATTAACAGGGCCAACAAATGTATCCCTGAAACTATCTGATCATATTACTCTTCTAATTAGTCTTTCTAGAACACCTTTGCTTACTTTGCCTGTCCAGCTATTATTCAATGTATATGGTCCAATGACACATGACCACCTCCATCACTTTTCTCCAGCACTGCCTGCTGGTCCTTCCTTTCCTCCCTCCCTCTTTCACTGTCCCTCCCCCTCTTCTTTTCACCTTCCTTCTTTCTTTTGCAATCTAGAGAGTATGAACCTTCACTTCAAGACCATGTGAGCTTGCATTTAATTTTCAAAATTTTAATTTTCTGTTGACACACTAACAGCTGGCCCAACACCAAGGTGAGAAGAGTTAACTGTCTGCTCTCCTCTCACAGGAGCATGCTGATTTCTGGCTCATCATCACAGTAAAGACCTGAGAGTTCCATGGCTTATGCATGGAGTCTCCTTTTAGGCTCCTATCTTAGGCAGGCCCTGGGCCTCATCAGCTCCCCACAGTACCCTCAGAAGGTATAGGTGAAGCCAGCCTTAGTACTTCATCTACCTTTATAGGCTCCTACTTTTACTTTGTTTCTAGTCTCTGAGACTTCCTATTCTTTTTCCATTTCATTGGTAAGTTTATTTTTTTGGATTCTTGAAAACTTTATATCTGGTCTTCTTGGTTGTTTTTAGCAGGGCAGGCAGTCAGGATGTCTAGTCGACCAACCTGCTAGCAGCAGAAGTGCTCTCTATAAAGTATCTTCACTAGTCAACCGGTGATTCTCCTAGCTAAGAGTCAAAGAGTAGGAAGGTCAAATGCTAGGAAGGCTGCTTACTTGAAGGTCTCCTGTTATTCTCTAATCATTAAATTCAGTTATCCAGCTCAAACCTCAGTCCAGGTCACCTCACACCAGCATCATCCAGGGTAAGTGCCTCCTCAAGTTCTTAATACTCAGGGTCTGAGTGTCCCATGTCCAAAGAGCTCTGGGACTGACCACTATTTCTCTGCAAACATGAATGACAGGGTCTTGTCCATCCTCCCCATCCCACAATGCCTCACGCATGGCAGAAATTCACCACATGAATATGTGATTTCCCACTGGTCACTTACCGGGTGGGTTAAAGACAATGATACCATCTAAGAGTTTAGATATTTGTTGCTCTAGAATTGCAAAGGTGATTTTTCCATTTTGTTCCAAGGTGCTGAGGAATTGAACCATCTGGTGAGTGAAAGCTTGGCATTTTGGAACTACATCCTGATAATCAAAAAAAAAGATCATTCAAATGTATCTGCCTGCCTGGCAAATGCGAGGTCCTGCATTCGATTCCCAATTCAGGGGGGCGGGGGGAATGAATCTAAATAAACACTGTCAAATGAGGTTACCCTGGGAGCATGGCACTGCACTTAAGATTGAGTAGGGAGGATGGGGACAGATCAGGAAGCCACTCAAAGGCCTCGTCCAGGAGAGCAGGAGGACCTAGGCTGGGGGATGTGAAATCTATAGTTAACACTTGGACAAGAACCTATGCTCTCCCAAGTTCTGCAGAATACCCCCACCCCCACCCCTTCTTACTACATTAAATAATGACACTAAGTAAACAATGACTGTTTGTCAGGAACTTTTCCTAAAACTTTTGTGTTCAACCCTCACAACAGACTTTGAGAAAAGGTATTTCCAATTTGGAAGAGAAAACTAGGGCCTTCCTAAGGTCAGAATGGCAGTGAGTTGGGATCTGAGTCTGTCAGACCTAAAACTCATATCATCACCCTCTCTGCCACTCTGCTGCCAATGACATTCAGATAATGAAACTAGTGGGCCACTGCCAGGCCTTGATCTATTCTGATCTGATCACTATATGATGCTGCTAGGAAATGAAGTCTTATCAAAAGAAAGGAATCAAACCAAAGGGTCCAAGAGACCAGTACGTGCACACAATGACGCAGAGTCCCTAGCTTTCTCTGCTGAGCAGTCAGCAGGTTCAAGACTGTCCTCAGTGGCACTGATGGGGCTTCCTGTTCCTGTTCCTTCAAAGAACAGCCCTTGCCTTTTAATCTCCCTCTCAACTTACAAGATGTTTCTGGCCCTCAGTAGGAATGGAAAGGCCTGCAGCCGCTTTCAGGAGCTTCACAATCGATTCAGCAGCAGACTCTTTTGCCAGGATGATGGATGGAGGATAATGACTGCTGAAATAACTTAATACACTCTGGTAAGACACAACATCCACAAGGTGCCAAGAAAGTGAGCTAGTTTGTCCAAGGAGACTAAGTAAAGGTGAGTCCTGAAAATGAAACACAGATTCTTAGATTGTTTTAGCTCCAGAACCCCCAATTTCCCCAGAATGTGTCTCTAGTCTGTGAAAAAACCACTAAGATGGCCTGTGATAAGCACGATGTCCAGTAAGTATTTACTCCAGTTAGCACTAGGGAAAGCAGTACCTAAAATCGAGGCAAAAACACATTAATATTATGATCTGAAAGCATTCAGAACCCAGTTTTCAAAGGATTCTGCTCTGATGGTACATATCAACAATGACCTCAAGAGGTACATAGTACCTTAAAGTAGGAATTACTGACCTACTATAAAACAAAATTAATAGTTTCTAACTCTGTGGGGTTCTCTTTACAATTTAGACCCAGACAATGAGCTATCCAAGAGAAGCAGGGTCTAGCTGAAGGCACATGTCATGTATCAAGCATCTATTCATTCTGACAGAGGTGCTGCAGAAACAAAAACCACAGCCTAGGAGAAAGTGAGGACCTAAGGAGCCAAGTCTGAGAATAAGCTCCCCAAACTTACTGTTTGGTCGACCAACTGAACTTCCTTTGCCAGTAGAATCATCATGAAAAGAAGGCAGACAATCATGCTCCGAGTTTCGGGCAGGGGATTGGGACTCCAGGCATCAGACAGAACACTAACCCAATTGACTTCACAGAGTACAGACCCGAAAAACAAGAAACAGCTCTTGGGGCTTCCTCGTTCCACCTAAAAAGAAATGCATGAAAGAGTGTTTTGGTTTTTGTTCTTTGATATATTTTTGGAAATATGTATAAATCAAAGTTTCATAAATTGTATTTTATAGAGCAATTTTTCTCAGATTACAAATATCACTCATAATCCTACTTTGCAGAGATGTAAACATTTGTGGTAACTTTCCTTCCATGCTCAGTGTATGTATACATTTTTGAGTTAGCCTGTTTAGATTTCATTATCTGTCCCAATAATTTAAAACAGGAGAGGAAGGTCCTTCCCTAACCCCCAGATGGAAAGTCCCTGCTACAGTGAGTCACTGAGCTGCAGAAGTGTCAGAACCCTAAGGTGTGTGCTGGGACAGCACAGAAGTGGAGCATTAGTATTCTGTAGTTTCTGAAGGTGGGTGTGCATCAGAACCACTCAGAGGACCATTAAAACAGATTGCTTGGCCTGCCCTTTGAGAATTTTGGCTGAGAGCAGGATTGTGCATTTCTATCAAGTCCCTAGGTGATGTTCATTTTGATGTCCCTAAGACCGCACTTGGAGAATTCTACATTAGTATAATATTTATACCACCTTTTTAACGTATTATAAAAATGTCTCCACGTCATTCTAATTGTTAATGACTGCATAATGCTTAAATTCTGTTAGAAATTTCTTTGGGAGTATACTATAAAATATATAATCAACCTTGAAGTTGTATTTTATAAGCTTATTTCAGTATGTTTAATTTCTTTAAAATAAAACACAGCTAAGTCATACATTTTTTTCTTTAAAAGTGAAGATTAAAAAGCTCTGATCTACAAAACTATGATCAGTTGGAATTTGGGGACAATTCACATCTTATTACTATATTATATTATGGTACTAACTCTCTTCCCTCATAAAAAATGATTCTTCATCCTTCTTTATAATCTGTTCTCTACCTTCAACCTTGTCCAAAAATTACATACACTTCATACCCCTCAGTTCATGGATGAATTCTTTCCACAATTCTTGTTGCAAACCAAATTGGATGAGAATCGAAGCAAATGTCCACATAAGGTTAACACTGAATCTAACCACTGACTTGTGATTCAGTTCTCACTCAATTTGGTTTGCAACCAGAATCATGAACCGAAGTACCACTGTATATATATATATGAATAAAATGATGCCAACAAGGCACAAAAACTTAAGATGCCATACTTTGGGCAGTTCAGGGGCAACCATAATTAGTACAAAATCTGTAGAGACAAAGACTCTACAGCCTCCTTTGCCAGACCAATCCACTGTTTAATCTGTCTCACAGTGAAGGTCACCTTCTTACTTAGTAGAAACCCAATCTTACAGTTATTTAAGCCAACATTCATTCACATTATGGTAATTACATATTTACTTAGTGCCTGCCTCATCTACTAAGCCTGTAAAATCACTCTGCAATCTTGTATTTCTCTAAAACAACCGCCCTCAGCTTGCCCTGAGCTTGGCTACAGAGGAGTGACTGTAAGAGCAGCACTGGGTGGGCTTTCACTGAAGGACTTAAACAACTTTAATACATTTTACTAATCATCATAACTAACTGTAGATCTGTATCGATTAAGGCATTTAAGGTGTCTCAATAATGTGACATTAAGACTAAACACAAATCAACTCATGACTAATCAACAAATGAACTGAAACTATCATAAAAACCTAAGCCACAATTACTGAGAATTTTTAAAAAAAACTAAGAATGGCAAAACCAACTCCAAATGCCCAACTCATATATAAATTACACTGCAGTGCCTGTTTTCCTAACTACTGTTTCTACTAAAGACGCACACATACACTTACTGGCATTTTTTTCAGATTATTTTAGTTCTTTCTATAATCATGATGCATTATTTGCTATTACAATGCATTTTACTGCCTATAATCTAATTATTCACTCATATAACTGCTAAAAGAAATTAATGGCTTGAGTACCAATTCACATTTCTGCTTTAGTAAAGTATCTAACAAGTAGTTCAAACGACACTAGAAAGACATGTGTTCATGTGAACACCAACAAAGACTAAGCAAGACAGTCACTGAACTATGTACCCACACACTTTATCACTAAAGTGCAGTGAATGGCTGACATTTTACAGACAAAATCTTAGACCATAATGCTAAATGAAATCAATCAGACATAGAAGGTTAAATAGTACATAGTTTCTCTTATACGAGAAACCCAAAATGTAAGTAATTTAAAGAGCGAAATAAAGGATAAGTGATAGTAACAGGTAGATTTTGTGGAAATGGGTAGGGATATGAAGGTGGGCAAGGGAAGGAGAAATAAAAATGACTAATATGTGATACATTTATGAAACAATTCCCCAAGATGAATGTAATTACTATGTATTACAAAGATATACTAATAAAAAAAGAACAAAAATATAAAGACAAAGTCTTTCTCTGGGTTTTAAAACTGGTGAGGTAGATGGTTTCCAATCATTCGTTAACAAACACAAATTACTTCCATGAGCTGCTGCTTTCCACAGTCACCACTGAGGTGGCATGGAACACGCGCACAGCCCACTTTGGCACACATAGTCCCTTCGCAGAGCAAGCGGGGTGAACACGCCGCTCCCTAGGAGCAGAGCTCTAGGATGTGATGAGCAGGGTGAAGCGCTCACTTTGAAGAACGCCTCCATGAGTACATGGTCGGGGTGCAGATCTTTCCACCGGAGCTTCTGGTAGGCGCTATGAAAAGCATACAGAATGAACTCTGGCATTTTGGGTGCTGTACATGCCTCACAGTAATGCATCAGGTGCAGCCGAAGGGCTCCTTCATCTTCTGGCAACAGCTTGTCTAGAATTTAAAAAGAAAATACACCAGAAAGCCCTCAGTTCACATTATGTGGGGAGGGTGGGTGGGTGGATGGATGAACCAATTTTTTTGAGACAAACAGTCTCATTATGTCACCAAGGCTGGCCCTGAATACATGGTTATCCTCCTGCCTCAGTCTCAGGAGGGCTGGGATTACAGGCATATGTCACCATAGCCCACAGACAGTGTATCTTTTTTAAGATGAAGCCACTATGAAAAACAAATTTGAACTAACAGTCTAAAATCTATAAAGTTTTCAACATTTACCCAATAGGATTTTCATGTGTGGGATGGGGGAACACTTGCAGATTAATAAAGATGAATACTTTACTTTGGCAACTGCAATGAGCAGGTATACAACAGCTGGTGAGTAGTAATCAGTTTTCCTTAAAAACTTCTAAATATATGGCCTTTTACTGAAACACACTTCTATAGACTGCTGTCTGCAACATGTATTGTTTCATGCATTTAGTGCTTCATTTAGTACCTTGGAGGAACCCAATATTCTTCAAGAAGAAACGATCAACATGTGCCTCAAAAAATGACAAAGTTGGGCATGGTGGTACATGTCTGTCATCCTTTCTACTCAGGAGAAAGAGGCAGGAAGATTAACAGCTTGGGGCCAATCTGGGCAACTTAGTGAGACCCTGCTTTAAAAATAAAACATAAAAAGGCTGGCAATGGAGCTGAACGACAGAGTGTCTCTGAGTTCCATCCCCAGTACCTGAGAAGAAAAAATGTAAAAATACACACACACACACACACACACACACACACACACACACACAAATGGTCAATAAGTACTTCAAAAAATACTCAGCATCACTGATCATTACACAAGATAAGTGCTGGGGAGGATTCAGAGAAAAGGGAACTCTTATACATTGTTGGTTGAAATATAAATTTACACAGTCATTATAAAAATAGAGAGGTTCATCAGAAAATTAGAGACAGGCAATATTTAAAGAGTGAATGGCTATAACTCTTCCATACCTGACAAAGGTAGAGCAACTTCACAAAAAAGGTAAGAGGTTACAAACACAACAAATAACTGCATCGGTGACCTTTCTTCTATCACAAGTAATTGTCTAATGACTAAAATTAAACTAAATTAAATTGGAAAGAAAAGGTAAAATCATGACTTGAAAGATTTAGGGAAAAAATAAATATTAGCTGGGGATTTAGCTCAGTGGTGCAAGCACCTGCCTGGGCAAGTGCAAGGTCATGAGTTCGATCCCTGGCACCAAAAACAAATAAATAAACATATATATATTAACCAGAGACATAACATAGCATCTCCCTACCTTTAAAATTCTCATGCAATGAGTCAATACAGTCGGTGAACAACTGCACAATGCTGGAGGCCACCACGGCATCACTCTCCAGCCAGGGGTAATGCCACTGCTGACTGCTTTAAAGAAAAGAAACATGCTTAGAAATGGAAGTCCCCATGATTAACTATAGTTCCCAGGGTCTGGGAATACCTAGGTTCCAGAAAACATTGTATTATGTAGCCTTAATGCATATTTAGGACCACTTCAAAGGTTATAAATTCCTGGAGGCAACTGTATCATGCAACATCAACCATGTAACTTTATTTCTTCTCTTTCCTACCCTTTGTTTCAGTGCAATTAAGTTTCAGAAGAGTGCTACCTAAATAACCTTAAGTTAACATCTTTTTACATTCAATTTATAATCGTGAACACCCTGGTTACATTTCAAACACCTTAGAAAAATATCTTACATGAAGTTTTCCTCTACCCAAAGCATGAAATAAGTAAATCAATCAATCAATCAATCCTATGTAACAAGAAGATGGCCAGTAATTTACAGACAAAAAATAATCTTTTTTTTTTTTGGTACCCGAAATCAAACTCAGGACCTCACGTTTGCCCAGCAGGACTGTGCCACTGAGCTATATCCCTGGCTCAACTGAAGAAATTCTTTATGTGAAAATTTGACTTTTGAATATGGTCTAAAAAGTCCAATATCAAAATAAATTCCATTAATTTTCCTTGGAAATAATCAAGGACCCTGTGCTTTGATCAGTTTACAGTCATCACAAAAATCCTGCAATCTGTACCTTACTCAAAGATAGCCCTCTACGAAAAGCAAGGATTCAGGACCTTTCACAATATTTTCCCTAAAGGGCTCTTGAAGCAGCATGGCTTTATCCAAAGAGTCTTCAAACAGGAGTCAAAGACCGGAGCTTCAGTTTCAGCTTTGGCACTAACCAATCAGGTGAGAGACAAGAAACATTCACATTCTCTAAGCCTTAAGATAAAATTAATGCTTCTGGAAACATAAATTTTGATCTCTACCACTGTGGTAATTTTTATAAAACTCCTAACAGGTTCATCTGTTCACAGAGTTTTTCTTTCGATACTTTCAGAGAAAAAAACACTCATCAGACAACTCAATGCATTTGGATAGCTCTACATCTCTTACATATTTTAAGTGCTGAGAAACAATGTTTTCATTTAATTGCACAATTCCATGTTTAAAAGATATTTCCAATCCAGTAACCTGATAGTCAACTTAGTTCAAAATAACTGAGGCAGCAGAGAAAATTAAGTGAGTCTTTTTTTAGTGCTACATTATCAAAACCTAAGAGAAACCTCAGGAGAACAGCATCTGTTTTTCTGAAACTAAGTACCAAAAGTATTCAACTTCTTTATTGTGGAAAACTGGAAATCAATGTACCATGTTGTTCCAAGTCATCAAGATATCAGAGATGATACCAAGTCATCTCTGATCACCCAGCTTAATAATTTCATAAACAGAAAATGTCTAAAAGTTTGTAAACAAGCATTTTCTACATGTATATATAACCTGTCACTAAAAATGGCACCTGTAACTCACTTTTACCAAACATCATTAGAACTTTACGTAAATGTCAAAGAAATTCAAATATCTGAAAAACTACTTACCTTTCATTGTCCTCTAAAACCAGGATCCATGGTTTAAAGAGCTGGATGATCACTGAATGTAAGGATCTCAGCACTGAAACAGCAAGATTTTTAGAGATAAGAAACAAGCCCATCCCTCTGTCAGTATTGATAGTAGTATTTTATAAAAAACCTACTTCATGCTGGGGATTAAGCTCGGTGGCTTAAGCGCCTGCCTGGCAAATGCGAGGTCATGAGTTCGATCCCCAGTAGCCAATTTAAAAAAAAAAAATCTTCATATACATGCATAAACCTATGTTAATATACGAACAACATGTTTAGGATAAGCATGTTTGTATTTTCATTTGCTGCAATGAACCTGAATTAAAGAATTTTTATTTTGTAATGCAATGTCATGGGTAATTTCTTAACATTATTTTTAAGATAAATGCTTAATATTCAGAATCTTACTCACCACCTCACCCTTGCCAGGCAGGCACTTAGGCCACTGAGTTAAATTCCTGGCCCTATTCAGAATCTTTTACTTAGCTAGCTAGGTAAACAAGAGAAGGAAGAAAATTCTTTGCACCACACTATGCAAAGAAGGAGCAGGTATGAGCTGTAGCAAGAATCCTGTATTCACTAAATAATGAATAAAGTCATGACACATATGTGGACTTGCACCTATACTATATATTTTCTATTTCCTTTCCTTGATACTTAATATAAATCTCCCTAATATGTCTACTCAAATCTCTTCTCATGGAAGGGCAGAACACCCTGTTACATGTTGCAACAGAAGCATGTTACCTGCTTTGTTACCAGCAGATGCGTTTTGGGCCAAGGAGGCCATTTCTGAGTCAATCAGCCTTTTGACAAGATAGCCCAAGAATGTCTTCACATGATCCATGTAAGGATTCCATTTTGAGAATAAACCAAAGCTTCTGAAGTCCAACTTGGATAACCGAAGCTTACAGAAAAAGTCTGAAAGCCACTGTATGGTCTCCATTACCTGGAAGAGATAACAAATCCAAAAATGCTTACTGTCTGCTTTCAGCACAGTATGAGAGACTGCCAAGAATATGGCAAGCCTTTGACTTTTTAAATCAATAAACATTAAATGTACAAATTTCGTGTTTCATGAAACGTGACATTTCCACATATGCATGCATTGGGCCTTAAATATGTTCAACCTCCCTTCTAAACTTTCTTTCTCCCCTTTCTCCTTTAAGAGTTGCGAAGACAAAAAACATGAAAAATAAATCAGCAGGTTCAAAACTTTTCTAGAGCAGAACCTTCACATAAATTCTCACATGAACACCCAGGCAATAAAACTGGTAAGCTGTGGGCTCTGGGAGATATTGCAGTGGTCTTGGGTGAGTCGAGGGCTAAAGAGGGCATGGAAAGTTTATTCAGGGGATGCCCCAGCCTTATCTTGGACAGTCAGACAAAAAATAGATTCAGGGTTATTAAAAAATAATAATAATAATAAAGCAATCCAGACAACAAGTAGCAAAAGAAATTACAGGGCTCTTAAAGATAATGCACAAAAACTAGCTTTGTGAATAAGTATTATCCAAAAGCAGCTTTTAAAAATACTTTCAAATGTGCTCTAATTGTTTAAAAAGCAAACAGCAAGGGAAATGGAAAAATACAAATACATTAGAACCCAAAAGCTATGCACCTGTTTGTCCGACAAGAGAACATCTGAAGAGCCCTGAAGCAGGGTACTCTTGGCAGGAGCTGCCTCCTGCTGGAAGCTCAGGGCACAGCAGCCCAGGGCTCTCAGGGTGGCTTTCCAACACTCAGGGCTCAGCAGCTGCTCTGCAGAGCCTACGGAGCAAGGACAGAGGGAGCAAGTTAGCATCTTTCCCAAACTAAGATTTTCTACTTGAATCAAAGAACATATGATTCAACACAGTAATAATTATACACAAATCCAAACCAAATTCATAGCAATACCTTGGGTAAGAAGACCAAAGTAAAGAGAACCCTGGAAAAGAACTGACCAGCTGGATATTTCACTTTCCTTGTTCCTGGTAACCTGGATTGAAAGTGAGCTCTGCCAAAGCCACTGGAGCTAGAGTCAGGTGGGGGGCTAACCTCCAGCCCTCCCTGGAGAATAAGAAGAGTGCTGCCTTCCCAGTT
>RJWT010030145.1:0-14692 GCA_004365215.1 Cuniculus paca | reverse complement strand
TCCAGCCTCTTCTTGACTTGATGGTTTGTGTTGAGAAGTCTGCTGTGATTCTGATGGGTTTTCCTTTATAGGTGATCTGTTTTTTTTCTCTAACAGCTTTTAATATTCTGTTCTTGAGTTGAATTTCTGGGATCTTGATTATTATATGTCTGGGTGTAGATTTGTTTTGGTTATGGCTAGCTGGAGTTCTATATGCCTCTCTTATTTGAATGTCATATTCTTTTTTTATGCTTGGGAAGTTTTGATAAATCATATCTGTAAATAAGGTCCGTCCTGATGTTATTTGTCTTGACACCTACTTCTTCACTCACATTTTTAATTCTTAAATTATGCATCTTTGAGTTGTTCACCAGCTGTGGAATTGTTACTTCCTGAGACCTTGTTATTTTTAAGAGATTTTTCCTTTCATGGTCATAGGCTGCAATCCTGTCTTCAAGCTTTGAAAATGTTTCTTTTGTTTCCTTCGTGTCAACATGCCAGCTATCGAATGAATGTTTAATTTTCTGGATATCTTTTTGAATCTGTTTCATACATTCTAAATCTCTCTTATGCTGTTCATTCATGGTTTCCCTCATTTTCCTATGCTCCTCTATTTTTTTTATCTGTTTCTTCTTTAGAGATGTTTAGTATTTCTTTTATTATGGTTTTCATTTCTTCTTTTAGCTGGGATAGAATTTCTGTTCTAATTTCTCTTATAGCTTCCTGAAGTTGTTTCTTCACTTCAGTTGACAGCACTTCAGACATTTCAGGTGTGCAATTCTCGATCTCCATGTTTTCCTTTTATGGAATTGCGCTGCTTGGGTTGGATACCAGAGATTGCCCTCTCCCTCTTTGTCTTGGCATATTCTTGATTTCTTCCACCCCTGAGTAGTGTGATCCCAGGCACCCCAGCACTGGCCACAACTTCTCCAAAGCTAGACTGTTTGTCTTTTCTAGCCAGTGCTGGCTACGTATATCCGATGTTGTGTGCCTGTGTCTGCACTGAGCTGGGCACCAAGCCACCCAGGATTTGCAGGGGAGCAGACCTGGTCAGGCCCTGCAAATCTAAGCTGTTTTGCCATATTGCCTGAAATGCGCACGGGAGCGGATCTCCAACCAATCAGCTTCCGGCGGGTCCACCCACAACTTGGCACTGATGCCAGAAGTGGTTAGCATTCTTGGCCCCGGGCAGGCGTAACCTGCCCGACTCCAAGATGGAGCCCGGCCATTCACTCTCTCCTGTGGGATGGGGGTGGGGTGGAATTCCAAGCACTCACCAGCAGCCAGCGCAGATCTCCACGTCTGCCACTCTCCTTCACCCCCGCGCCTCTTCGCAGAGACCTCTGGGGTCCACGGCAGCTGGGACCATGACTGCAACCGCAACTGCGCGTCTCCAGGCTCAGCAGCTCTTCTGGCAAGGTGAATCCGGTTCCAGGTTGAGGCGCTGCCAGCCACCATCTTCTTCTTTGTTTAAATTCTTTTTATTCTCTTTGTGGGCTTGAATTCATATTTTAGATTCTTCCTTGGTTCAGGGGACCCACTTCCTTCCTTCTTGTCCTCTCCATGATTTTATATTCCAGCATCTGAACTGTTTCTCTCAGAGAGACTGTTTACTCTGCTGCTTACTGTTCTGCCATCTTTAGCACTCTCACTAGTTATTTTTAAAAAATCAGAAAATGCAGATGAATAAGTACAAAAAATGAAAGCATCCTGTAGTTCACCAACAAAATTGACTACTCAAAATGGTACACATTTTGTCAGGCTATTATAAACATGCATATCCTATAATGCCACCTAAAATTTAAACCTAATAGGTTTTGAACCCCCAATGACACCAGATTGAAAATGAATTGAACTCAGACTTGAAATCTGACCTGCACTGAGCAATCAATGCACTATGCTGAGGAAGTAATGCCAAACCACTTGTTAGTGGTCACTGCTGAATTTATTTAGGGCCCATCTGACTACCTTTGTTGAGGTTATGGTTCCTCCCAAAAGTAACAGATGCATCTGTTGTCAGTCATCCTAGGGGGAGGCCAGTCCCTGGAGCATTAAACTTGGAAGATAAAAGGCTTTCCTTTTTCTAACATGAGATGTACCTTTACTCCAAGTGCTGAGGATTGAGACACGAAGGGCATTTCCAGGAGATTGGGAGTGATCAAATTTGTAAGGGACGAGGGTTATACTGGGTATGAGTAGTGGGAATTCCAAGTTATCTTGGAGATGGTGCTTCCTTTCCAAGATTCCCAAAACTATAGATAGGACTCAATGAAAATTGTAATCTACTTCCTGATGAACTGTGAAAAAGTAAGAGAAGTCCACTTGCTACTTGAGCCAAAATTAAAGGCCAAGAAATTCAACTTGAAAGGTAAGGTGGAGCCAAGGTATCCAGTAAGCAAGTGTAGTTCAAATACAGTTGGTATCTGGTCAGTAACTTATATTCAGCAGTAATGCAAATTGAGTAAACTTAGTAGATAATTGATGCTTCTTCAGCATCCATAGGACTTGATTGATGTGCATTTTGTAATCCTGTATGTGGCAACAAGTTACTGGAATGAACTTTAAAAGGCATAACTTTCTTAAAGTGTTTGTTTTTTATGTAAATAATAATTCTATGAAAAAAGATGCCCTCATAAACAGTAGATGACCATGTATATCTGTTTTATGTCATTGCTATGAAGTTCTTTATTGTTCACAGTTTGGCAGAGTGGCGTGTGTCTCTGTGGTTAGTGCCACCCCAATATTTACATGTCCCCTTCAGAGAGGATGTTGCTTTTGCTCTTACTGTATGACCTATTCTTTCAAAGGAATTTGGAACTTTCCGATCTAAATCTTTTGTGATAATTCTTCCTAGTTTTACTAGTAGAAAGTAGGCCTGAGACTTTCTGTCTCAAAAATGTCTTCTGTGTACCTGTTGTTTTAAGCTAATATCTTTGAAGGTAGCAACTGACATAGTGTGTTTAAGTAGGTAAGTTTCCCCTCTGCATGTCTTGGCCTCTGAAATGATGCTGATCATTTGTATCACATACTACTTGTTCAAGAGGATATAAGTGAATATAAGAGTAAGCACAGACATCTGGTTCTTAAAGCTAGGGGTTTTTCTTGGTTCTATAAAAGAGAAATCTGTTATATATGTTACCTTTTGTTTTAAAAATATTCTTTTCACAGTTCAGACAGGTTATTTTTCAGTCTTTTTCTAAATATTTTGCTTTTCTAGGTATGAATGGGGATAACTTTATATTTCATGGTAGCAAGATTATGTCTGAATTTTTTATAATGGGATAAAATACACCAAGGTACTTTCTATCTTATGGATATATTTTTTGGGGGGTGGTACTGGCAATCGAACTCATAATGTCATACTTTCCAGGCAGATGCTGCACCACTGAACTAAATCTCTGGCCCCTTGTCTTATATATTATAGTAATTAAATTAAATTACACATGTTCATGTGTGCTAGTGTTTGTCTTCTGAGGATGAATATTAGCTGTTTACACTTGAGGGTCTTCAATTTTAGTCCACACCAAATTGGCTGGAAGATGCTAAGTGCACCCTGAGTTTCGGATGCACTATGTCTTAGGTACACTCAGAATTTATCTAACAAGTCTAGGCGATGCTGATGCTTCTGGTCTTGCACGTGTGGTGCTGGGGTTTGAACCCAGGACCTCATACATGCTATGTAAATGCTGTATCGCTGAGCTAAATTCCCAGCCCTAAAACTCACTTTTGAAGAGATTGGTTTTAAAAGGAAAAAGTCAAGAGAATGACAGCTTGAGGATGTATCATCTTCCCTGATATAGGCAAATTGGTTGTTTATTTAGATGTGACCCATTAAAAGGTTCCCACAGGTTTTTTTGATGCATCAAATTGGCGTGTCTTGATCTTTACCCCATCCTTACCTCTGTTGGAAGAATTACAACAAAGCAGGGTATTCCAGTCTCATGAGGCCTCTCCTGCCAAATATGCTTAATTATGTAACTGGGTGAGGTGTGCATTGCCTCTTACATAAGAACCGGTTTTGCTGTCATTTATCAAGTAGGATTGAGCTACTTCTGTTTTGCTTGCGTGCATGCGATACGTTGGGTGGTGAAGGTGCCGCTCAGAGCATTATCGTATAGCTTGCAGTTTTAGCTTGGACTTTAGGGCTGATGAGCTGGAGTTCATTCTGACACACTTAACACCAAGGAAATCAACCCCAATATATTTAAGGATTGGAAGTGTTTATGAGTTACCCAAAATAAATGAAATATAAAAGTTATTAATTTATATGGTTAAGTCCATTCATATAGAATGTAGTAAAAAATATCACTTCATTTCTGCTATGAACTCATTATTTTATCTTTTTTATTTTGGAGCTACAGTGGAGATAATTTATAAATGACTATAGATGTTTTTCTTCAGCATGACTAAAAAGCTTCTTCGATGATTTATTACTCAACTCCCAAATATTTAAAAGATAGAGCCAAGAAAGTGAATAGTGTATTAAAAGTGAATGTATTGTGACTCAAATTCTTTTTAGAAGCAGTTACGTTGTAAAGACATTAATATAGGCATCGCCTGTATCATTCAGTGATTGGTTCCATGATTTGGGTACCAAAATCAGCTGATTCTCCAGTCCCTTATATAAAATGATGCAGTTTCATATAACCTATTCACATCCCATATACCTTGAATTATCTGTGGTATTTACAATACCTAATATGATGTAACTACTACATAAGTACTTGTTATACATTATTGCTTAGGGAATAATGACAAAAATCTGTATATATACATCCTCAAGTTGTCATTCTCTTGATTTTTTCCTTTTAAAACCAATGTCTTCAAAAGTGAGTTTTAGGGCTGGGGATTTAGCTCAGTGATAGAACATTTACATAGCATGTGTGAGGTCCTGGGTTCAAACGCCAGCACCACATGTGTAAGACCAGAAGCATCAGCATCGCCTAGGACTTGTTAGATAAATTCTGAGTGTACCTAAGACATAGTGCATCCGAAATTCAGGGTGCACTTAGCATTGTCCAGTAGAGATTCATTTTTTCCAAATATTTTTGATCTGTAGTTGGTTGAATCTATGCAGAACCCACAGATGCAGAAGTATTGTATATTACAAAGATACAAGTCAGTATCTAAGGGAAAGTGATGTTGATATCACACAATTTCTATGAATCGAAATAGATTTTGGAAGGGATTTATGGATTTTTCTTTTGTCCAAAGCATTGTCTAGCTAAGTTTAAAAGGTTTTAACAATTGTTTGTGAAGATTAGTCTGGAGAGTGCAAGAAGGTATGCTTTTCTTATTCTTCACCAACTGAAAGATTTGGGAAGAGCAAACACTCATACTCCCTTCCCCCAAAAAGTCTGTCCTGTATATGGGTGAAATTTAAAAGCTATCCCTACAGAATTTTTTTTTCTTTCATTTTTTTGGAGGAGTAGTTACAGGACAGTGCTAGAACTGCTTTTTTTTTTCTAAGTCATCTCAAATAAACCCAACTACATATTAGAATATTACTTTGGGTTATACACCAAACAATTAAATTACCTTGTGGACCAACTGAACTTACTACAAACACAGTATAGACACCCTATAGAGGTGTTATGAGGCATAAGTAATGCATTTATAGCCCTTAGAACAATGTCTACCATAAAGTAAGGCCAGAATTAAAGTAATATATTTATTACATAGAAGGAAAACGTAGGATAAGCTGTTTTCTATGAAACTGTCTGCAGGGTAAGAGAAATCTGGAGGGAACTGGAATAGAAAAAATTGGGTCATAGAGTCAGACTAGAGAGTGTTGGGGCAGAGGAAGCTTCCAGAGGGGCATGTCATACTAGGACGAGTGCAGTGTGCTCAGGAGGGTATCCCAGCGTGTGGCCATGGTGAGATGGGACAATCCTATAAACTCCTTTTATGTGAGCTACACATTTGCCTTTAACTTTTGTGATCTTTCAGCACAAGCCCCAGGTTGGGCAGCTTTGAAGGATGCAACTTTTCCCACTAGAGACTGAAGTCCATCCAGAAATAAAGGAAACTCTTGAGCTTTTCCATGATCTCAGTTCTTATCTCCATGTAGAATAAAAAGTGTTTTATTTACATCTTTAAATATGTATGGACAGCTACTTTTTTTTTTTCTAAACCAACCTCTCTAATCAAAGAATCACAATGCCTCCTCCAGATGTATATTTAGAAACGTTGCCATGGCCACTGTTCCCCGTTTGAGTGTCTGTCATTTGACCATCGTAGCCTGGTGATACGTGATGAGAATCGTCCAGGAGCCGCATTGCACCATGTTTGGGTTGATATTGTGGGAGGGGAATGAGAAGCCGGAAAGAGTCTGTTACTGCTCCTAGGTAGCATCCTTGCTGATTGCTTTATGATTTTACGTTAATTGCAAAAGTCACTGGGTGTCTTGGGATTTCCCTTTCTCCTTTGTAAAAGAAGGGTGCTGGGTGACCCCCTGGAGCTTCTTTGAGCTCTGATGTCATGTTTGGTTGATGTGACCCCAGCTATGAAGAAGTTCACTGACTGCTGGCCTGCTAATGCATTTCTTACAAACCCACCACAAAAGCAGTTGTACTCAATAATGTTTCAAATAGATTTGACCTGGTGACCCTGAAACCACAATGACAGTTGGCTTGAAGACAGTTTTATTCTTATTTACTTCCTGGCTTCCATTCCCTGAAGTGTAACCCCTGTCCTACCACTTGACTTGGAAAGTTTTATTCTTATTCACTTCCTGGTGACTCCCAAAGTTCAAACCACCAAGAAATTCCTAGGCTTATAGAATTTCATGGAAGTGAAGGGTTTTAATTCTAGCCTATGCAGGATCAAACCAATTGGGGAGATACTGTACTAAATAAGTATCGTCTAGCACTCTTTTGTTATTGGCAATTACTGATGCACTAACTGTTCAGTAATACTTTGAGCAGGGTCATTTTTCAGATGTGGCCATTATAGCATTTCTAGGCATCTGGCAACATTGTTGCATAAAGTTTATTAGCACAATGCCTAGCAACTGTGGAGAGAGTATATTGCTTTACTTCTTCTGGGTCTTTTGTGTTTCCATATAAGTTTTAGGATTGTTTCTTCTATATCTGAGAAGAATGTCTTTGATATTTTGATGAGGATTGCATTGATCTGTAGATCTTTTTTGATAATATAGTCATTTTCACAATGTTAATTCTGCAAATCTGTGAATATAGGAAGTCTTTTCATCATCTACAATTTCTTTCTTCAGTGTTCTGAAATTTTCATTGTAGAGGTCTGTTATGATTTGAGTCTGGCTGTCCCCTCAAAGCCTCATGCAGTCATGGGGTGGGCTTCTAGAGTTTGTGAATGACTCATGGTCCAATGCAGGAATTATGGGTGTGAGTGCTGCACCCAAGTGGGTATGGCCTACATACAATATAAGGGACAGAGTCTTCTCTTTGTGCTTTTCCCTTTTTGCTCTTATTGCTTTTGGTATCTGCTGCCGCCCTGAACTGTTGCCCCTCTGCCATGTCACCCTGCTTTGGAGCCAGCTGAGTATGGACTGAAACCTTCACAAACTGTGAGCTAAACAAACCTTTCTATCCTTCATTTTGGGCATCAGGTATTTTGTCTCAGCAATGAGAGAAAAGTAACCAAAATAAGGTCTTTTATCTCCTTGGGTAGGCATTTAATTTTATGTGGCACTATTGTGAATGAAATTGTTTTCCTGATTTCTTTTTTAGCTAATCCATTATTGGTATATGGTAAGGCTTTTGACATGTTAGTGTTAATTTTGTATCATACTTTTCTGAATTTATCAGCTCTAAAAGTATTTTTGTGAAGTCTTTAGAATCTTTTAAATATAGGATCATATCATCTCTAAACAAGTATAATTTGACTTCTCCTTTTTGCATTTAGATTCCTTTTATTGCCTTCTCTTGCCTAAATTGCTCCAACTAAAATTTCACTTTATTTCTGAAGAAAATACCTGATGCCCTCAATTTGAAGCAGGAGAAGTTTATTTTGGCTCATGGTTTTATAGGATTCAGTCCAGAGTCTGCTGGCTCTAAGGAAAAAAGGGGATGCTGGAAAGGCCTGGCAAAGGAAAGCTTTTGACATCATGGCATCCAGAAAGCAGAGAGAGAAGGGAAAAGCTTGGGACAAGAGTGTACCCTGCCAGGTCATGCCCCAAATGACTCATCTCCAACTAGGCCCCACTTCCTAACAGCACATTCATCTAAACTTCTCCAGGAATGAATCTGCTATTGAATATAGTACCCACGTGATCAAATCATTTTCCACATATGTGAGAACTTGGGGGCAATATTTTATTTTATTTTATTTTTTTTTGCAGCACCAGGGATTGAACTCACGACCTTGCGCTTACCAGACAGGCGCTTAGGCTGCTGAGCTAGATCCCCGGCCCTGGGGGCAATATTTTAGATTAAACCGTAAGAAAGAGGTAGTGTGAAAATGTCTATACTGCACATGGTAGTCTGCATAGTCAATGCAAATTTCATAAAAATAACAGTATCATTCTTCAAAGAACTAGAAAAGAATTTTAAACTTTATATGGTACAAAAAGTATCCTGAATAGCCAAAGTCTTCTTGAGCAAAAATAACAAATTAAGAAGCATTGCATTGCATTGCATTGCCTTCCAAATACACTACAATGCTATAGGAAATGCATAGTATGATATTGGCATAAATACATGCGTGCACACACATGCATATTCTCTCTCTCTCTGTCTCTTTCTCTCTCTGTCTCTCTCTGATAGAAACTCCAGAAAGGACCCCACATATTATGGCCAAGTGATTTTTGATAAAGGAGCCAAAAACACACAATGGGGAAAATTCAATCACCTCAAAAGTATTGTTGGTAAAACTTGATATCCACAATGCAGAAGAATGAAACTTCTTTCTCAACATAAAAAAATATCTAGCTGGATCTGATGGTGCATACCTGTAATCCTAGCCCTCAGGAGGCTTAGGCAGGAAGATCGCCATGAGTTTGAGACCAGCCTGAATTGTATTGTGAGTCCTTGTATAAAAAAACAGAGCAACAACAACAAAATCAGCTCACAATGAATTAAAGGATTAAATTTAAGGCCCAGAACTATGCAACTACTAGAAGAAAACATACGGGAAATGCTTCAAGATGTTGATCTCAGCAAAGTTTTGAATGTGACAATCCTACTATTGCATCACTGTGTATACTTACAGGAAATGAAACTGGTGTGTCAAAGAGATATTTGTCCACCTATGTGCAGCTATTCATGGTAGACAGAATATACAGTGAACCTAAATTTCCATACATTCTTGAATAAAGGTGGTAAATACAGGTGCACAGGAATACCTATTCAGGCATTAACAGGGTGAAATTCTATTATCTGCAAAAGAAATTGATGTTACTGAAACACATTATATTTTTATTGGTACATGTTTGCAGTACATGGCGATTACATGCATCATGGAGAGATCACTTTTCCATTTACAAAAGATCTATTTCTATGTTTCCTATTATCCACCCTGCAATTTTCTATTTTTAAAAAAGTTTATGTATTATTTCACATATTGGTGAAATTCAAAATTATTTTTCAATTTAGAGATTTTCTTTTTTTCTTTCTCCTTTCTTCCTTTCCCCCTCCTTCCATCCCTTGTTTCTCTTACTGTTGGAACATTTTCTTCCCATTAACCAATATCTACTGTTCATTTTGGCTCTTATTTACCCTTATGGTTTCTCACATCAGAGAAACAGTGTGGGATTTAAACATGTGTGTCTTATTTCTTTCACTTAAGTGTACTCTCAAGATGAGTCCATTTACCTAGAAATGTCTCAAGCTTATCCTTATGACTGAATAGTACTCCATTGTTTAAAAAAACCCCACATGTTCTTTATCCATTCATTGATCGATGGGCCTTTGAGCTGTTTCTAAGATTTAGCTGTTACAAACTGTGCCACTATAAACATGGATGTGTGTATGTCACTGTGGTATGATGCTTTTAATCCTTTTATGAAGACACCAAGAAGGAGAGAAGCTGGATCAAATGGAGCTACTAGTTTTAGCTTTTGGAGGAATCTTCACACTGATTTCCACAGTAGTTGTACCAGTCTGCACTCCCACCAACAGTGGAGAAGGGTTCCTTTTCCCCTACATCCTACCAGCATTTGTTATTGGTTGATTTCTTGATAATAGCCCTTCTTTCTGGGACAAGATGGAATCTCAGAGTTGTTTTAATTTGCATCTTTCAAATAATCAGTGATGTTGAACATCTTTCATATATTTATATGCCATTTCTACATCTTCATATGAGACGTGTCTGTTCATTTCAGATGCCCATTTTTGTAATGGGTCTTTAAATTTGGGGAATCTGATTTTTTTTTACTTTTTTATATATTTTAGATATTATATTAGATATTCCTGTGCCTGAGGAACACCTGGCAATTTTTCCCCCCATACTGTGGGTTGTCTCTTCACTCTGCTGGTGATATCTTTTGCTGTGCAAAAGGTTTGTAATAAGATGAGATCCCCATTGTCAATTCTTTGTGGTATTTCCTGGGTGATTGAGGTTTTGTTCGTAAAGTCTTTACCTATACCAATGTCTTCAAGAGTTCTACCTATTCTGTCTTCCAGTAGATTTAGTGTTTCTGCTTTAATATACAAATATTTGATCCATTTTGATTTTAATTTAGTGCATAGTGAGAGATGTGGGTCTAGTTCTCATCTTTGGCATTTGGAAAACCAGTTTTTCCAGCACCATTTATTAAACAGGCTATATTTCTTCCAGTGAAAGTGTTTGGTCTTTTTGTCAAAGATAAAGTAAATGAGTATGTTTGGAGTTGTTTCTGCATCTTCTAATCTGTTCTATTGATCTTCAGGGTTTTTTTTTTTTCCTGTACATGCTGTTTTTTTGTTTTTGTTTTTGTTTTTTTATAATGGTAGCTTTGTAATATAACTTCAGACCAAGGATTGTGATGCCCCTACGTTGCCTTTGTTGCCCAGAATTGCTTTTGCTATTCTAGATCTCTTCTGGTTCCAAATTAATTTTAAGATTTTCTGTAATTCCATAAGGTATACTATTGGTATTTTGATCAGAATTGCATTAAATCTGTATAACAATTTTGGAAGTATGGCCAATTTCACTGTATTTGTTCTTCCTACCCAATAATGAGAATATCTTTCCATTTTCTGGTATCCTCTCTGATTTACTTTTTCAGAATACTGTAATTTTCAATGTAAGTCTTTTACTTTCTTCATTAGATTGATTCCTAAGTATTTTTTTTATGCTATTGTGAAAGGTATGATTTCCCTAATTTCTCTCACAATGAGTTTCTTATTTGTGTACAGGAATGCTATTGATTTTTGAGTGTTGGTTTTGTATCCATTTATGCTATTGAATTTGCGTATTAAATCTGGAAATCTTTTGGTGGAATTTTTGAGATCTATATAGAGTATCATGTCATCTGTGAATAATGATAATTTAACTTCTTCCATTTCTATCATTCCTTGTATTTCTTTCTCTTGTCTAATTGCTCTGGCTGATGTTTCCAGAACTATATTGACTAGGAATGGTGACAGTGGACATCCTTGTCTTGTTCCTGATTTTGGAGTGAAAACTTTCAGTTCTTGATCATTTAGTATGATATTAGCTATTGGTTTATCATAGATGCTTTTTCAGATTAGATAAGGACCTTCTATTCCAACTTTGTCTAGGGTTTTTACAGTGAATAGCTACTTGACATTTTCAAATACTCTTCGTGTCTGTTGAGATGATCATATGGTATATTACATTTATTCATTTATGTATGTAGAACCATTCTTTCATCGCCGGGATTAATCTTACTTGGTCATGGTATATAATCTTCTTGATGATTTTCTGTATTCTATTTGCAAGTATCTTGTTGAGGATTTTTATGTCTATGTTACTTAGGGAGTTTGGTCTGTAGTTCTCTTTTTTGGTTGGATCCTTCTCTGGTTTTGGTATCAAGGTAATGCTTGCTTCTAGGAATGAGTTTGGGTTATTGCTTCCCTTTCAATTTAAAGAATTTGAGGAGTAGTGGTATTAGATCTTCTCTAAATTTCTTGTAGAATTTTGCAGTGAATCTGTCAGGAACTGGGCTTTCCTTTGTTGGTCTGATGATATATATGGGATAATTTCAATTCTTTTGAATTTACTTAAGCATGTTCTATGAGCTAGTATGTGATCTATTTTGGAAAACATCCTGGGTGAAGCTGAGAAGAATGTGTATTTTGATGTGGGGTGGAACACTTTGTAGACATCTACTAAGTCCATTTGTTCAAAAGTTTGATTCAGTTCTAATATTTCATTAATGATATTTTGTCTAGTTGATGTATTTGCAACAGGGTATTGAGTTCCCCGTTACAATTGTATTAGTACTTGTTTGATTTTTTTCATGTGCATTAATATTTGTTTTAGATAGTTGGGTTCACTGGTATTTGATACTTAAACATTTATGATTATTTTCTCTTCTTCTGGTATTGTTCCCTTTATAAGTGCGTAGTAACTTTCTTTGTCTCTCTTGATCTTCTTTGGATTGAAATTCATTTTTGTCTGCAAACAAAACAACTACTCTTGCTTTTTTCCGGGGTCCTGTCACATGGAGTATTGTTTTCCATCTTCTGACTTTCAGCCTATGAATTTGCTTTTGAGTTGAATGTGTTTCTTGTATGCCGCATACTGTTGGATATTGTTTCATGATCCTTTCTGCCAGTCTGTTTGCTTTGGTGAATTGAAACCATTTACTTTGATAGTTAGAATTGACAGGTATTGACCTCTCTTTGTCATGTTATTTTCTTCTTGTTGATTCCCTTTCTTTCCCCTCTATTTAATTGCTTCCCTTGCCTGCTAGATTCATTCTGTTGGGGCTAATGGAGTTGTAGTTTTCATTATCTCTTTGTAGATTACCCTTCAGAACTTTTTGGAGTGCTGGTTTGGTGGTTATGAATTTCTTTTGGTGTTGTTGTCATGAGGTATCTTATTTCTCAATCAATTTTAAAAGATAGTTTTTCAGGTACATCAATCTAGGTTGGAGGTTGTTTTCTTTCAGGGCTTAAGATATTTCATTCATAGTACTCCTTGATTTAAGTGTTTGTTTTAAGAAGTCAGCTGTGATTCCGATAGGCTTTCCTTTATAGAGGATTTGTTTCTTTTCTCTGACAGTTTTTAATATTCTGTTCTTGTGTTGAGTTTCTGGAATCTTGACTATTATATGCCTCGCTGTTGATTTTTTCTAACTATGGCTAATTGGAGTTCTAGATGCCTTACTTAACTGTATGTCAAATTCTTTTTTCATGCATGGAAAGTTTTCTGCCATTCTGTGAATAGGTTTTTTTTACGTCATTTGTGCTATCTCTTGAGTTTTTTCATTGACTCTGATCAATATTGTATTATTCTTCTTTGCATCATCTAGCAGCTTGTGAATTGATGATTTTGTGGTCCCTTGTTATTTTTAAGAAATTTTTTTCATGATCACTAACTACAAATCTGTGTTGTAGATCTGATACTCTGTTCTCACACTGGTTCTTTCTGCTGCCTATACTTTCAAAAGAATTCTTAGTTTCCTAGCTATCCATTTGAATCTGTTTCATGGATTCCATTTCTGTTCTATGTTGGGCATATATGATTTCCATCATTTTCCTAACCTCTTTTTTTTTTAAATCTGTGTCTACTCTAGATTCACTAACTATGTCCTTCATTATGGCTAATGTAGGGCTGGGGATTTAGCTCAGTGGCCTAAGTGCCTGCCTGGTAAGCGCAAAGTCACAAGTTTGATCCCTGGTGCTGCAAAAAAAAAAAAAAAAAAAACACAAAAAACTAAAATGTAAAACCCAAAAATCATATACAGTAAATATTCCCTCAATATTGCAATTTTACCCTCAGCAGAGAACATTTAAAAGCAGCTAGGGGGAAAAATAGAGAACTAAAAGCAGAGAAAGAGATTAGAAGCAAGGCTGGAGGACAAAGGGAGATTATGTAAGCATTAGGAAACTTGGAAGATAGGAGGAAAAGAAATAAGGAAGCAACACAAAAGGAACAGAACAATTAAAAACAGCAACAACAACCACCTTGAAAAATGTTCACACTCATATAAAAACAAGAACAAAAAATCCAGAAAACGAAGAAAAAATAGCAAAAAAAGAATAAAATGCAGGTCCCCATCAGGGATTGTCTCTACTGTCATTGGTAGACAAAGGGAGTAGATAGAGCCCATACTAATGTTGGTTGAGCCCAGCAAGTCTGCAGTAAAATTACAGTGATGTGGATAATCCCAGCAAGTCTGCTTTCAACCTCACTGAAGTTCAGGCTGCTGCTTTAAGGCTGAGACCTGGATTTTTTTTTTTTTTTTTTTTTTTTGTGGCACCGGGAATTGAACTCTCAACCTCACGCTTGCCAGGCAGGCGCTTAGGCTATGTTTTCGTTACTTTTCTCTCGTTGCTGAGACAAACACCTGACACCCAAAGTGAAGGAAGGAGAGGTTTATTTAGCTTACAGTTTCTGTGGATTTCAGTCCATAATCAGCTGGCTCCAAAGCAGAGTGGCATGGCACTGGGGCAACACTTCAAGGCAGCAGCCAGAGCAAAAGGGGGCAGCCGTTCATAGTGGCTGCAAGCGGCAAGAGCAAACCATGCCAAAAAGGAAAAACACACCCCCATTCCGACCTTACATTGTATGTCGGCTCCACCCCTGGGCGGGTGCAGAACTCACACCGCCAATCCCAGTGCTA
>RJWT010030144.1:0-14736 GCA_004365215.1 Cuniculus paca | reverse complement strand
TCAAGAGTCTTGAAAGTCTTTGGATCATGTTTTAAGCTCCAGGCCAGCCATGTGCACTTTCCTTAACAAAGCCAGAGGCAACTAGCATGAAACCAAAAGGGTCATTTTGTTGTGGTTGTCATTTATGTTGTTTTAAGAAGTAGACAAACTCAGTTTCATTGTCTGTTAGGTTGGAAACAAAGATACTGACAGTTTTTTCAGTTACTTCTAAACACCTTGGAATATCTCTTGTTAAGATTTTCAGATGTAAATATCTTGATGCTATGTCATACAACATGGCTTTTGTTTTTTAAATACTAGAATAACATCACATTGCTTTTCTTTTCCAATAAACGGAGTCTTACTTTTGCTGGAAAATGTACCCGAAGCTCTCGTCCCTTGCTGTCTCCTGTCTCCTTCATCCTTTTCTTTTCTTTCTTTCACTTTCTGTCTTTTTCTTTCTTCCTCTTCCTCTTCTTCTTCCTCCTCCTTTCTCTCAATTTCGTTCATCATGATTGTTTTTGTATATATCGATACAAGTTAGTTACACAGGTGTCTTTTCAGAGAAAATAAAAGATGAAGAAATGCATTAAGGAACATTTAAAGATAATTACTCCAGAAAATAAGAACCTGACAATTTACAGATACTGGGAAAAGAAACATTATATTAGGATGATAAGTGTAGAATGACAGGAAACCTCCATTCTGGCTCTGGCTTTACCAGGGACCTTGTGGCTAGCCACTCTCCTTTGTTTCTTCATTTTTCCATCTGCAACTCAAAAGGATTGGCTTCCCTGGCACTGTGTTTGGCTGGATTATTCTTGTCATATGGGATTCAACTCAAATACCATCTCCTGGAGAGACCTCTCTGGCTGCCCTAACTAGAGGAGACACCACATGACTGATCTCTCCCCAGTTCCCACATTACTTTAACCAATTACTGTTTTTTTTAATATATAATTTTTATCACTATCTGAATTTATGTTACTTCCTAGTGTATTTGTACATTTCCTCTGTCTCCCTCACTGGAATGTAAGCTCCAGGAGACCAGGAACATTGTGAGTTTTGCTCACCACACATGCAAGCCTTTAGCGGTGCCTGACATATTTGGGGTATACAGTATTTATTGAGTCAATGACAAAACCAGTGACTTTTAAACTGGATAAGCCTTAGAAGCCTTTCAAGGATAGGGGTAGGAAAGAGAGTTAATTGTACATTTAACAATGTGCGTGCTGGCATTAGTGCAACTAAAAACAGGATTTCAGTGAAAACCTTCAAGGACTAAATAACCTCTTAAAATTCTTCCCAGGTTAAAATTCTAAAGCCCACACTATCATGAGAGAAAAATCCTAGTGCAAAGGAAAAGGATGATGGAATAGATGTTACAGATGTTGAGGGGCTACCACATGCTGGGTCCTGTGCTAGGTGCACAGGAGAGACCTAATGCTTGCTTGATGAACTTTGCACTTTAATGAAGGAGAGACAGAGCAAACAAACAAAGGAACAAGATAAGTGAAACTAATGTTTCAATGCTTAACTCCTTTTTCCTTACTTATTGTGGCTGATTAGAGATTGATTAGGGTTAATTAAAAGAAAAAATCTGGGAAACACCCTAAAATGTGCAAACAAATATCTACACTCCAAATAGGAAGAGGACTCCTTTGCCTGTGGCCCCTCCACCACTGGACATCTGGCTGCACAGTAGTCTTCCTGGCCAAGCTCTGTGCTCCTTTAGCCAGAAATGCTGATTCTGTTGCTTTATAAAAGAAGGTGATCACATCAGCATCTTCTGTGCCTTGGAGGTATTGTGATCATTTTGTTAGAAGTCATTGAGATTTGGGAATTAAAGAGAAACTGCTGAAAGATAACTTTTGTGGAAAAGAGTGTCACTCTGCTTTAGAAATAGAAACAAAACAAAACATAGAAAAAAATAAAAACAGAGGGTTGGAGTGTAGTTGCTTAACATGCACAAGGTCCTGGGTTCCATCTGCAGCACAGAAAAACGAAGGAAGGAAGGAAGGAAGGAAGGAAGGAAGGAAGGAAGGAAGACAGACAGACTAGAAACAGAAAAGAAATGTTTAGGAAGATGGAATCAGGACAATAAGGAGGTAGAGGCAGAGGAGGCGCATAACATGTTGTTCAGAAGCCTGCAGAAAAAGATAATGGTGTTTGCAGTAATAACTTACATGTACCAGAACCATATAGTTCTCACAGAAATTCTATATTGTCAATAAGCTACCAATATAACTGCTTGTATTTTACAAGTGAGAAACAGACTTAAGAAGCTGAGGAATGACAACATTTTTTAAATAACAAATTTGCAGTGTATGGAGAATGTACATATGCATTACCTCAGTATGTTAACTAGGGGAGTAATAGTCTGGTTTTTAAGCCATGTAGATAGAGACTCAAACTTGTCTATCCTAACTCCCATAGTGCACATCAATCCACACTTGACCAGCCTGGTCCTGTGCAGGACACACAATTGACAAGTTGGGCCACAAATCTCTAACTACATTTGCGACTAGATGGGGACATTGAATTCTTGTGCTCCCAGAAGTTCACCCACACATAATTGGAAGCAATGAGTCTACTAGAAAGAATGGTAATCATGAATGGAATGAGGATGTCAGACACCCAGGCCACACTAGAATAAAGGAGACTGAAAACAGAAATTCTTTGCTTTTCCTTGTAATTTATAAGAAAACTCTGTGATATATACAAAAACAAAGCAAGGTGAGAAAACATTTCATGAAAATGCACATTTTGCTATCTGTACTTCTTGTGACTCTCAGGAGTCAACTGAGGGATCTGGGAGAAAGATTTACAAGGTCATTATGAAGAGAAACTTGATCTTGAATCAAAGAAATAGAGTCTTTTCTGAACAAAGATTGATTTCTAAATTTTTCTTCTTACTGTTGTTTATTTTGGAAAGACTATCTTAGAACTTAAGGGAGAGATCTGCAGATCTTTGCTGAAAAGTGATTTTTAATTCATTTCAGAACTGAGTAAAAAGTGTGTTTTTTAAACCAATAAGTGTTTTTCTTTATTACCTATAGAAAATTTGGAGGTTCACATTTAATGAGATTTTTCTTCAGAGTGTATATGTGCTTTATTTATCTTTATAATTCTAGGGCACATAGTAGTGTCACACCTCTAGTAAGCAAGCTTTCAATACATATTGACTACATTCTGGCAACCATCACGTGTGAATTTTTAAAGAACCATACTCTTTATAATTTTGTAATAAAATATACTATGCACCAAATGTGATATACTGATCTTCGAGGGATCCTTTTGATTCAGCACATGTGAAAAAGAAAATCACATTTACTAAATGTTTAACATGTCTGGCATTAAGTTTTTAAAATATTTATTCATATTCTTATAATCACATTATGGTGTTATTCCAATTTGACAGATAAGAAAATTGAGGCTTGAGCAGAAGTAACATGTCCAGGTACCATGGCATATGGAGTGGAGTCAAAAATTGAACAGAGAAGGCTGATGCCAGTACCAAGGCTTCTAATTGCTGTTTTATACTGTACATAGGAGAAGAAAACCACTCATGTATCATCAGACTCCAGGCATGAATTTGGAAGCCAAGTGCAACAAAATGTTGGAAAGTTGATGACAATTAGACCTAACTAGTCATCTAAGCTTCAGATGAAATTCAGAATGAATGCCTGGGAGACACAGATTAGTCTTTAAGGCAGTTGCCAGTTTTTAAAATGCTTGAACATGTAGTCTGTGAGTGACAAACGTGTTTCAGCTTGTGTTCCAGAACAGGTTTTAGTAGCCACCTGGGGGACTGTGTGGAAGATTCCAAGGTGATACCCAAGTTCAGTAGAAAAGACAGTCTTGCTGGTTGATAGTCAAAATCTGCCCTTTGGTGATCTGAGAAGACAGTCAAGCTGACAGTTCCCAGAGAAGGAGTCTTTAGGGTTAGGAATCCAGATACGGGGCATCTTCCATATAGGTTCTTGATGAAATCTTAATTCCCATGGAGAAATGAATCATGACTGATTATGCTGGGAGTGGGCCTAAAATCCACTTACAGAATAAGCTTGGGTCTAAATAAGTTAATCAACTTAATGGTAACTGCCTTGAAGACAAGTAAGTTCCTAGAAGACATGACAACCTTTCTTTCCCTCTGAGAGGAGAGATGAAACTTTTTCCATTATTTTATTAAATGTAGTATGAACTCAACTTTACTTTCTTGCTGACCTCAAGTCAAACTACTGTCCCTAAGCCTGTCATGCACAGCAGTTATTGAGATGCTATCACTGATGTATATTCTGAAGGAAATCCTCTCTGGGTAGAAATTGCCACAAAGAAAAGGTAGAATTGTGAAGAGGGTGATCTAACTTTAAATGTGATCAATAAACTTTCTGTGGGGAATCAATCTTAATATACACCTTAATATAGGTGTGACAGTACTGTGTTCCCTAGAATTACAAACACAGCAGTAAAACATTTTTTAAGCAAATATACCTTGAAATGTTTTGTCTAAGTTCGACCCTAGGCACTAGGAATGGAGAAGTGACTAAGATAATCTCCATGGTTTCTCATAGTCTTTTCTTTTCTTTTCTTCTTCTTTTGTTAATCAATAACCTTTTTCATGCTAACAATGTCTTGAGTTTGTGAGTTTTCTCAATTGAGGACACCATTCAGTGCAATGGCATACATGTTTTCAGTGTGGACATGTTCCACAGTTTTGTCAGATACTCTAAGGCCTCTACGAACCAAAATATTTGAAGCCTAGGGTTGTTGTAGGAAGAAGAATCCACTAAAACTAGGGGTAATGTAGTTCTTCCCTCTGTACAGAGCACCTGGCTCCAGGAGATCTGAATATTTTCTTCTTTGTGTATTTGTGTTCAGTTTAGTTTCTGAAATCTGAACAGAAAGTAAACTTAGCTTTCTTCATGCCTAACATATTTCCTTGACTTTGGATTTCAGTTATCTATTCTGCTATCTATCTAGGCAATTTCTTTTCTTTCTTTCTGTCTGTCTGTCTGTCTGTCTCTATTCTTTTTTTTTTTAAAGACAAGCAATTCTCAGATCACATCTCAGCTCTTTTTAGTCTCATTCTCTTTTGTAGTTTAGTTTTGAGCCCAGGCCAGCAATTTTTTTTACTTTGTTTTTAAATGATCTCTCCTGGTTTTCAGCCCCCTCTCCCCACCTTGACCTCTAACTGGAAATTTATGAGTCTGTGTCATTGTGGGTAACTTCTTGGTGAAAAGGAGAAAGCTAGATTACAGCTCTGTCGTGGGGATTTTCATAGTCACACTGACTCTTTATTATTAGCTGTGTACTCCAAGCTGCTAGAGTTCCTATTTTGGCGGTGGACCATCAAACACCCTATTTTTAAGAGACTTTAACTTAGTTGTAAACATGTGCTGTGTGACTGGGAGCTCACTTTCTTCTCTCAAATTTACCAAAAGTGGTTTAGCTGTTGAAAAGTTGTTATGACGAAAAAAAATAAAATAAAAGTTCAGCCTCCAGGATTATTTTTCCACACATCCAACTCAAAATTGTGTGTGATCATAGGGAAAAAAAAATTGGTATTTAGTTGCTAATTTGATGGTCCAGTCATATTGCTAATTTGAGGGTAGCAAGGAATGGAACTGCTGGGTCATTTTACTGTGACAGATGCTCATCAAAGTGCATGAACAGAATAATGTTTGCTACACATATTTACATGATTGACCTGAACCATTCAAAAAAGTCAGTCCAGTTTGTAGAATAAATTGTTTAGACTCTTAAAATCTGTATTTAGAGTTAAAATGTTCTAAGACATATTTCTTGTACACTGTAAATTCAGGAGACCTCACTAGCCCCAGTAAGAGGACATAAATACTATCCTGAAGTCTTGAGTCGTGTATGCATTGATGAACTATTGTTCTGAGGACCTTAAACAAATATTACACAGAAAGGAAAGAATATCACAAATATATCTCTTTCTCTGATCTCTAGAAGGAATTTAAGACAGTGTAACAAAACACACCTTAATCTTTTGAGGAGATTGGGACTAACAGCCTTAAAGCAGGAACTTTAGGAATTTAATGTTAAAAAGTAGGGGTCAAACTTTGACATTTTCCTCTAGTGATTTAAGATTCTGAAAGCAATGTTAGGCAAATTCCTGTACTTCATCACAGGGTTTTAGCATTTCATAAAATCCTGAGCAGTAGAGTAGGGCATCCTTGCTTGGAGACTGGCACGTTTACAGGGTGGGGAGTGTGTGTGTGTGTGTGTGTGTGTGTGTGTGTGTGTGTGTGTGTGTTTAGGGGTCACGAGCCAAGTAGGCAGCCATGTATTACTCCTGTACCTGGGCTTGGAAGTTCTCTACTTAGATAGTGTGTCACTTGTGCATAGATCCTCTTTGAAGGCTCCTTACCTCATTGCTGGTTTTATCCCCCTGGTAGAAGTTGTTTTCCTCCCACATCTGAGGCAGATGAGCACTAACACTAGCTAGTACACAGTTTCCACTTGTGTTTTCTTTCTTTCTGAAGTGGCTGGCTCAGAATAGATTCCCTTTTGTGGTCCTTCTCATGTAACATGTTGTCTTACTACCTTGTTCCCTCTAGCTTTTAAATCATGTCCTCTTCAAACACTTCCAAAGACAACAATATTCTGGTTGTAGCAGGATTTTGTTTGTCACAAATGGTGTCTCCTTGGTGTTGCAGGCATGAGAAACCCAGACACACACACACACACACACACACACACACACACACACACACCTACTTCACAAACTCTTCCTGTTCCCACCTGCTTAATGTAATAATGAACTAAAGACTAAAGCTGCCCAGACATATAGAAATTGACAAGATATTGTCTCCATGCCAGGGGAAAGTGGGTAAAGAAAGGGGTGACCTCCAAGTGAAAATTGTCCCCTCTATTCCTGACAGTTTGATCTGCTCAGAGATGAGACCAGATGTTCTGCCGGTCCTCTCTAGAGTCAACACAATGTGATTCCTCTTTGAGTTATCCTAAGCTTGGGTATACCACAGGCCCAGAAAATGGTCTCAAACTTACACTATTCAGTTCATTGAACAAGTTGCTTTGGGGTTGTGGTGATATTTCCAAGTGTTACCTTTTTTTAGAACTCCCTTCTCTTAGTATCTTGGAGTATCGTCAGACCACTGACTGTACTTCATCGTTAGGGTTTGCTAGAGCATTAATTATACAGTGACATAAGCCAGTCAATATAACAAAGAGTTAATTTCAATGCATTTCATTCTCACCTTTGTTAAATTGCAAGTATTTCACAGATATGTCTTAACTCATAAAACCCCTTTGGTAGAAAAAGCATTATGGTCTTGTCTGGTTCACATGTGTCTTATGATCTTGGCCATCACGGCACTATCCTTGTTGCTTCTGCAGGACAAGCTAACACACTGATGAATGTCCCTCGAATGATGCTTTGAATAAGGTACTACTGTATGTTCTTTGCCCAATTCAGGAAAATCTCAGGTGATTCCCTCTGACTGCTAGCTTTCTGTATGTATAAACTGTGATATGCTTATTGGTCTCATTGCACTTATCACAATCTGAAAATTAATGATTTTGTTTTCTGGATTATGGTATTTCCCTTACCATAGAATTTAAGTTCTAAAAACTAACATAGAATCAAAATGATTTCAATGTCTGCAGAAAGACTTTTCCTAAAAGTTCATAAGAGTATCTCTTTTCTCCTTTGGGAAGGTTTGAGGGCTTGATTTTTTTTTTTCCCAAAAGTTAGATTCTAATTGTCATGTACCAAGATGACAAGATTAGTTAATTGTATCAGTTATCTATTGTTGCATAACAGATTACTCCAAAATTTAGCAACTGCAAACAACAAAACATTTATTATCCCATATGATTTTGGAGGATTAGAAATTCAGGAGCTGTTTAGCTAGGTGGTCCTAGCTAGGGATCACACTGGCTTTGAGTTACCTTAAAGCTCCATTGAAAACATAGGATCTGATTCCAAGTTCACTCACATGGTTGTTGGCAGGAGATCTCAGTTTCTCACTGGCTGGAGGCCAGAGACCTCATTTCCTTCCTGTGTTGGGCTCTACATAGGCTTAATGTCCTCGAGTCAGAGCAGCTGGCTTTCCCCAGAGACAGTGATCCAAGAAGAACCCATTGCAGGAACCACAATGTTTAAACTAACCTTAGAAGTGACAGACCTTCTCTTCTATTCTGTTGGTCACATAGAGCAAACCTGAGACACTGTAAGAGTGAACTACACAAAGATGTGAGTGAATACCAGGAGGCAGGTTGATTGGAGGCCATCTTGGAAGCTATTTAACACATTAATGAAAAGTCATTGGCTAAGACCCCAATTACTATGTCTTCTACTAAGATATTAGTTAAGGAAGGTTATGCCACTGATTACCCTAAAATTTGGCCATCATTTCATTTCAGCTATAAACTGGGCATTGTTTTAAACACTTAGGATATATCAGAGAATAAAACAAAGATCCTTACCCTAAAAGCACTACATTTCATTCTCTGCTTTTCATATAGTAAATTCCATGGGTCAGTAGGCTATGTAGTTAGGGTAAGTGCACAGACCTCAACCATTATTTTAGACTTGATTTGCCTTTGATCCAACTTTAGTAGGAAAAAAATTACTTTCTTTATCTGTGAGAATAAAAATAGGCTTTTAGAAATACTTCACAACAGTATCTCTCTAGTAGTTGCATTCTTCAATCACTTAACTCTTTTAAATGATCATTTCTCTGTCTTTGATGGCTCAAGTGAGGAAATAAAGAATTTAAGAATTACTTAAGATTTAAGAGAAATAAGGTACATTACTTAAGAAATAGAGTGTGGGAGTCAGACTATCATGTATTTGAGTCATAACTTTTCAAGTAACTTCTTATTATTGACCTTGAACATATTATTTGACTCACCCAAACCTCAGTTTTGTCATCTCTAAAATGGTGATAACATTAGCATCTTTCTTGGAGTTGTAAGCAACAAAAGACCTAAAACACATACAGGACCTAGTGCATAGACAGCATTGAATTTTATTTGCCTTTTCATCTTTCAGACTGCATCTGTGTGCTCATTCATTACCAAGACTCATTACCAAAGTTGCTATCAAATGACTTCGAAGTTTAAACCAAAAAGTGTAAGACAATAGAAACATAACTTTATTTCCAAAGCAACCTCCCATTCTCTGTTAATTGCCACAACTATGACGGCCCCTAGAGTTTACATGGGAAGAATAACTTAATCTTGGGTTCACGGACTGTGTCTTTTGATTTATCAACAGTTTACCATTTAGATATATAACAGTGCTTTTAATATTTATCTGATGGGTTCCTACTCAAGTAATTCCTGTTGAATATGGTATGCTAATCAGTCATCTGTTGGCACTGGAACTTGGAGAAGAAAGTTGTGTGTGCTGTAGAATTTCTGTCTCATTCAGTCAGTCTTGGGCACCTGAGCTAAGAAGCCCCTGATTTTCCTCAGTCCAGCACTGACCAGGTAGCTGCTTCCTGCCACAGAGGAACTGGTTTTCCCTAGAAGACTGCAGCTCTGCTGTCAGTCTCTCTGTCATTTTCTTTTGTGGAGTGACATTAGAGAAACTGACAGTAAGTAGGAAGGAACTCTGGATACCACTGCCAGCCTCAGAAAAGATATAAAAATTCAATAAGTGATATGTCTTGTTAGAAGGGAATGCTCATAATTCTTGAAGACAGTTGGTAATTTGAACCTCTGTATACCTCATATGCCCTCAAAATTTGCATGGCCTCCAATGGGAATGAGGTGTGCACATGGGTAATATATAATTCCTTGAACCATCTGAAGAAACAAACAGAAACAACTAATTTCCAGGCAATCATGCACTCTGAATTAATTAAAATGAAAGACGTACAAAGATGCAGGAAGTTGGAAAGGGCTGGAGAAAAGAGAACAAATGCTTTGGATTCAGATTAACCTGGTCCACTGGTTGGCTCTGGGCCCAAAAAAGATGGTATTTCTTAACCTATGCAAATCTACGCATACATGAAATGAAAATAATACCTACCTGGGAGATTGAGGATATAAAACACATAACACTTAATACATTTGTTAAATTGCCAGGAAACATTACCTTTTCTTTCTTTACCAATTTTCTAAAATAATTAAGTGAAAACATCATATTTTTTTCTCAGAAGATATTTACAACTTCTAAAATTTCAGCTCTTAAAAATTACTATGTACGTTAGTCATGGGAAAAGTGCTAAAATACTGCACTCCACCCGTAGAAGTTCTAGGTCAGAAGATCTGCATAGGAATCCCTACAAGAAGATTCTAGGCCACATGTGGAGACCCCAGCTTTATGGTGACTCTCAAGTCTTAGGAGATATAAAGCCCACTTGGTTTAAAAATTTTAGGTAGTTGTACAGGTTAGAGGTGAAACACATTCTTTTAACTTCAAAGACAACTGCACTATAAATGTTGCAGGACTTATGATGCTCCTGGTGACTTCTGGGTGTTTTAGAAGGCACCAAAAAGAGACTTGAAAAAATGCATCTTCCATTCTGTGGAAACTCTGTCAGCTTCACATGTGACCTGAACAGAAAGATTGCCTGCTTTCTACAGGTGCCATTTTAGAATGCAAGCAGGAACAGGGCACCCAGGACTATCTGTGGAATGCAAGTCTGAAGTTGAAAGACAAGTAAAACCAGAAGACTTGGGAAGATAATGAATTTTAAGACACTGACTACTTAATTCTTCAATCATTGTGAATGTCTACAGGGTGTGAAGGGACAGAGAAAGAGTTGAACTGTCTGACCTATAAGCTGCTGGATCAATTCCATCTCCAAGTCACAGCCTGAATGCCTTGTCTGGGTCCTACCCTTGCCTGTTACAGACCTCTTCTAATGGCAGTAGCCATCCCCATTCAAGTACATATAAGTAGACCAGCACAAGTTACCTTCTATGGCACAAAATTGCTGTCATTAAACCTCTGCTGAAAACTCTGAAGCAGCCTTCTGCTGCATTTAGAATAAAGACAACTCTTTACTCAAGCCCACAGAGCCTGCACATGATGTTCCCTGCCTCTCTGTGCATCATACCTGTGCCCTTGTTTATTGCACATCAGCTGCATGTGGATCATGTAACCTCTAAATGAGTCAAGGCCTTTCTTTCATAGGAGCCCTACTCATGTTGTTTTTCCTACTCATCACTTAGTTGGCTCCCACTTGACTTTTAGATCTCGAACTAAATGACAGCCTGCAGAACATCCTTCTAAGAAGACTTTTGCTTTTATTCTGTCTGTGAGCCCCCTTCCTGAGGAAAAGAGTCCAGGTGGTTGAAATTAGATCATGGATCTCATGCTATGGATCTCAGAAGTGTCCTAGTACCTACTATATGCAGACAGAAGCTCTACAATTAGCACTCTCTTTTGAGAACAACTTCTCGATTTTCTTGTATTGTGGAACAAGAGCCCAGGCCCTCACATCAGCTTTCGAGTTCAGAATGTTGACTGTGTTTGCCCTCTGATCCATAGTCTGAATCACAACTAGCTAGGATGGAGCCCTGACTACTTTTGCCACTCCCATGGCAACTTCTTCTGTGGACCCGTTTGAGACAAGGCTGTTTCTGCAGCAAATGTGTATTCTGGGTACAAAATGAGTCTACTTTATCTTTTAAACTGAATAATGGAACAGTAGTTGACTTACGGCAGGAATTTGGGAGGCATCTTGGAAAGGGATTAAAAGGTTGAAATATTCTGCCTATTGCCCAGTTTCCTTGTGTTGTAGGTTATCTTAGCAGGAGTTGAAACAAAGAAAAGGAGGTAGCAATGCCCCTGTGTAAAATGGTTATTGTGCCTTGTAGATATGGCACTGGTCACCAACCCACAGGAAGGATGTTATTGTCTAGGAGTGGGCGAGGCCTCATGAAAAAAATCTGTGGTATGAGGAAATATTAAACAAGTTGGTTTTGTTCTTATTAGGAAGGGGGTGGATATCAAGATGACTTAAAATCCTTCCAAACTTCCTCTCACAGTTACAAAAATTGTCTTTGAAATACTCCAAAATGACTGACTGTGCAGGGCCTACCAGACCACCGGCTCACAAGCAGCAGCTATGGGGTCCAGCTGGTGGGCACAGCTAAGAAGTTACTTTTGGCATTTGTCTTTTTTAAAAAATTCATTTTCCATCTTTAAATGTCATCAGCTAAGTTAAGCAAGCTCAAGTTAAGCAAGATCTCTGCAGAACTAATATTAAAGACTATCAAAATTTTCCTTTCCTGAAAAAATTATATTAGAGCACCTGAAAAATTTTACCTTTCTCTTTTCATGTCCCACCTTTCTCCTAAAAATCCTGTCATGAGGAGAAAACAAATCTAAAAAATAGAACACCAATGAATTACTAATACTGTTAATCTAGCATGTTTTGTGGTATGTAAATCATCAGTTTCACCTGGCATCAGAACCAACTGGAATACTTGCTTTACATACAGATTCTCGGGTGTTATCTCGAGTCTAGAAATACCCCAATTTCTGATGTTAGCTCTAGTATTTACATTTTTAGTAAAGTACCAGAACCTACATGAAGCCAAATATCTTCGTTTTCCCTTTATTCCCATTAATATAGCCCAAATAACTTGATCACTTTCTAAAAACACCTTTTAAAATGTATGGGATTCTGTAAATATTTATGGAATGGATGAATGAACCAGAGACTGGTAGGACTTGTTTAGAAGGAAGGCTTTTCCATTAAATCATAGCAGAAACTCATGTCAGTAGAGAGATGTCTTTAATACAAGGAAAGCAGACTAAAAAAGAGGAAGGAAGAAGACAGTTTGAAGAATGGGGCAATTTCTGGGAGGCGAGGCTAGGTGGGGCACTGAAATAAAGATTTTGTGCGATGAGAACATGTGGTGGGACTTAGCAGATGAGGAACAGAGAGTAACGGGGAAATGCAGTGAGGCCCTGGTTAGAGCAACGGTTCTGAAGTTCCAGAGAGTCTCCAAGTCACCTGGAGAGCTTGTTACAGCACTGATTGCTATCCCTCTTGCATGCTAATCCTGTTCTGGGGCCCAGGGATTTGCATTTTTAACAGCTTCTGTTGATGCCGATGCTTGATGCTTCGTGACTCTCTTAGACTGTTAGGCTCTGGAATCAAATAAAGTTATGAACCCCAGCTCTGCAACTTGCTAGTGTGGAATCTTAGTATTTACCTGTCCTCTGTAGCTTGGTTTCCTCCACACATAAAAGAGGAATAATGGTGATTAATTGAGTTGATGCATGTTATATATTTAGCATATGCCAACACATTCAGGCACTTTCTTAACAATTATTATTTTGTCGGGTGCTACACCTCTACCTTTTGGGGAAGTAGAAATTATAGTTATTCTTATGAAAAAAGAGAAATGATTACATGTAACTAGAATGATATTCAATATCTGGAAGGGCTAGTTCAGATTCTAATACAATTAATATATTTATTTCTAGGCCAGAAAATATACCTAGCTATCTGAAATTAGTTTCTAATAAGAAAACTCTCTGAGGCTAATTTTTGTAACAGGTAGATAGCTTGACTGGAGATGAAGGGTGGTGACAATTGTGCAGCATTGTGAACATACTTAGTATCACAGACCATATACTTAAAAATGGTTAAAATAGAAAATTTTGTGTTACATATATTTTACCATGATTAAAAAAATAGTCCAGATACTACATTCTGTTCTCTTTCTCATGGTTTCCTGCAGAGAAATTCATTTTAGCATATGATTTTACAACTATTGTTTAAAGTAACCTATTTAGTTTGAAGAGTGACTAAATTTTGAAACCTGTGTTGTGTGTCTCCTGGGTGACCCTCCAGGCTTGCCACTGGGACCTCAATTCATTGTGAAGATGAATCCAGTGTTTTAAATTCTGTAGTTCTGAATTGGAATCAGTTCTCATACACAAAAGTCCATCTTTTTGATTCTCATTGAGTGATTCAAAAAGAAAATGCCCCTAAGGACTTTGCCTGTGACAGTTTATCTTTTACTTTGCACTTTTCCTTTGTGAGATGATGAACTTGATTGAGAAATATGGGCATTTGTTCATTCTAGTTGCCTGGGCCTTTTTGTGGTGTTTATAGTCTTCTTATTATGGTTACATATTACACTGGCGAGGAAGGAAACCTTTGTTCTTAAAATCAAATAGTTCATCAATGGAAAAAAGACCACTTAATCAAAAGCACAAAAAGGATCTGAGGAAAAATCACTTGAAAAGCAAATGGAGGCAACTTTTTCAATTGTCCAGCTCAGTGAAATTCAGTCTCATAAAGGTGCCTATTATAGGCACGTTGGATTCCAAAAGTAAACTGTGTGTGACATGGCATGTAATTTCCTTTAGTACCATTTTTACATATAATGCTGTGTTTTGAACTTCGGTATGGACCTTAGAAGAATCAAGAGGCTTGTTTGCTGAGCTCAGCTATGAGAATCCCACCTGGGTACCACATTGTCTAGCAATGAGCAGCACCAACCTCATACTATCACTGCTGCCTTCCTTGTGGATCAAATGTTGCAGGTTGTGCATTGATATTTTGGGGCTAGCACCACTGATATTTTAGGGATATCATTCCATGTTGAAAACATTGTATAAATCACAATTTGATTTTATAAGATACTTTGCAGAATTATCTTAGAAATTAAACAATCTAAGGATATTTAACGATTCACATAAAAAAAATTAAAGAGAGTGGTGACTAAGCTTCTTCTGTTTTTTTCCTACACCTCAGGTTCTTTTTTGTTTCCCTCATTATTCTGATG
>RJWT010030143.1:0-14723 GCA_004365215.1 Cuniculus paca | reverse complement strand
GGATGAAGAAAGGCAATGCCGTACTGTGAGGTTGTATATAACTGTCAGTGGTTAAACACATTTTCTATTTCTTTAAACACATTTTCTGTGTTGAATTTTTAACCTCAATATGTTTCTGGAAAGTATCTTCCCTCAAATGTTGCTCTGTGTTTGTGCACATACACGAGCACACACACACATGCATGCACACATTCGAACACAGAGAGGCAATGGCTGAGCTGATAGACTGGCTATACATTACCTAAAATAGACACCTAGGATCAATTTTTAAGTGCTAATATTTTGCTTTTTGATTGTAGTTAGTAGACATCCATCAGCTGTGTTTAAAAATAATCTTATTAAAAACTGTTGGTATAAGTGGATAAAAACATCCTTATAGTTTTCAATCTGCTAACCTTTTTCTAAAGACCATTTGAGGAAGGTCAAAAGTCCTTTTTGTTGAAAGAAAACTATCTCATCACATCTACAGGTAATATTCACTGAGGACCTGATATTAAGTCCTACAGAATTAGAGTTTGATACTAAAATTAAATGATGGTGGACAGGAAGTGCTTGTATTATCTTTGATACTTCTCTGTAAATTGAAAATTCCACTATAAAAAATGATTTTTTAAAAAAAGATGATTTTTAAAAAAAAAAACAGTTACAAGATATAAATTCACCAAAAAGAAATACCTGCACAGAGGAAAATAACTGGTAGAAAAGCAGTCACTGGTGACTAAGTGAAAAAAGATTCAAGACACTGGGACTGAGGATGTGCATATATTTTGGGAATTCTATAAACATTGAAATTGAGACTTAAGAAAGTCATGTAACTTGCCCAAGTAATATAGTCTGCTTATATTTATCTTAATATGTATGCATAGAACATATTTAGAATTTTGGTACATTCAAATAAATCTAAAAAGTTACTTCTGTAAGTGTAAAACTTTATAAAATGTGAGTTTTAGGAAAGCATTATGTCATAACTTAATTGGGAGCATTTTTCCCCTTTTCAGTAAGATGAAAAATAGTGATGCTTCTGAATCTTTATGGCATCTTAGGTTACACGAAGTATCATAATAGGAATTTTTGTTATCTGCCACTTGTCTTTCTTTTTAGTACTGCAGATTAATCTATTTGTACATCTGTAATAAACAACAACATCACTCTAGGAATTCTGCAAAAAACTAGTAATAAAATGTTTAATGAGGTACAAGTTTGTACTAAAAGTGTTCACAATCTAGTTAGGGAGAAAAGTAGAAGTAAATAATCATAATATAATATAATATGCACTGCAGTAAGGGTATATGTAAAATATTGTTACTGGAGCATCCATAGGAAATTCACTGACTCCGCCTTGGAGATTCTAGGAATACTTAAGAGAGAGTAGGAACTAAGTCATGAAGAGTGGTTAATTAGATAAAAGGGAAAATCGACCATATTTTGAGCAGAAGGAACAACATATGCAAAGTGGTGATTAAGTAACCTGGAATACTGAACAGTGTGAGGATCAGTGTGGTAGAAACACAGGTAGCACAGGAATGTACAGTGGTAAACTGGAACCAGCCTTTTAGGTGTTTTTCTTGCAATGATGAGGAGGTGGTTGTACTGGAAATTGCTAATGAATTTTTCCCACAATTAGAAGGGTTTTACTTGTTTTTTATTGTGGTAAAATATACATAAAATGCAGTTTATCAGTTGTGAGTGTACAATATCATAGCATTAAGTACATTCATATTGTGTTACTAATATTTGATTTTGAGAAAATAATTTTGTGGAAGAAGAACACTGAACAAAATTAATTAAATATTTCAATTGACTTACATGCCCAAAATTAGAACTGGAGACTGCTAGACAGAGACCATTAGGATAAAGTTTGCAGGAGGAGGATTGAGGAGAATATAAATGAGCTCTATTGTAAATATGTTATATTTGATATGTATATGAGACACCTGTGTGAAACCCTCCAGTACATAACTGAAAATGTAGTTTAAAGCTCAGGGAAGATGTGGAGCTAGAGTCATTAGCTTTGTTGAAATAAATTGTTTTAAGGAACTTATAAGAATGTGAAGAAGATGGAATCAGCATCAGAATGTGAAGAAAATGGAAACTTGATGAGACCCAGCACCTAAGAGTTCACTAGGAGCAAAGGATAACAAATGTACAATTAAGGAATAAGCAGAGAGAAGGATTTAGGAGTCAGATATTATCACCATCCAATAAGAGAGGTATTTCAAGTGGCAAGAACATCTGATAGCATAAAGTATTAATTTAAAACTATCTTTCTATCTATCTATAATCAATGGATTTGACAGTTTAGGAGGGAAATAGTAACTTTAGCAAGGATGGATGATTTAATAAGATTGGGAGGATGAAGTTACTAGCAGAAGAGGGTTACAGTAAGTGAAGAATAGTAGAAAAATAAATATGGCAAAATGAGAATAATGGGAGATAATATTTATGTAGCACTTAGACCAGGTCAAATATCTTAACAATTGCTTTGTAATATTATTCCACTGAATTCCTCTGCTAACTTCTCAGATTAGACATCAACATCTTATAAAGTAGGAAACTCAGAATTAGAGAAGTTATATGACGTCTAAGGACACATAGCCTTCTGTATCTTCTTTGAGTACTTGGATCAGATTCCTATCATTGTAAAATACAATTGCAATAAATAAATGAAGGAGGGGAAGAGGGGCTGAAAAGAGGACAAGGGAATGGGAAAAAAAGAGGAATCAAGATACGTCATGTGCAGATACAAATTCCAAATGATGAATGTGATCATTATGTGTATCTAAATTGTACCAATGAACTTAATAAAAAACAAGTAAATGAACATGCAGGTTACAAATCAACATAAGCGTAATGCATTCTTTCAACAAGTTTGGGCACAAAGAAAGGTAAGGAAAGGAGTTCGATCAGTAAGTAAAAAAGGCAGTACTATAAAGGTAGGTTTTGTTCTCATGCTATTGTCACTCGTGGGAAGAGCAGAGTTGTTTTTAGCTTAAGACTCAAACAATTTGAACTAGATAAGTAAAATAAAATTCTATGATGAAAGAGGGAAAGGGATAATGAGTGGAATGAGATCACAGATTAAAGAGTAGTAATGCCATGAGTCAAAAGTTTACTCTCTGAGAAGAAAAAACTGATCTAAAAAAGAGAGAAGAGAAAAAGACGTGTGATATTTTACGCAGATAACTGAGTCTGGTAGAGATGTTATGGAAGTTTTGACTGACATACATCTTTTCTAATAGTTTGGGATATGGCTGAGGATTTGAAGAATCAACATTTAGAACAAATGTTTCAAGAACCTGGCAAAGAAACTAATTATAATAGCAATAATGGTGTACTTTAAAGTAGAAGCCATAACTTTGTGTGAATGCCAAGGGACATTTTAATGTGGCTCATATATTCCAGTGTAGAAGACACAGAAAATAAAAGAAGATTAAAGATGGTGCTTGCATTGGTCCATAAATATTAATTTGTTCTGAGAGTATAGTATAAAAATGAGAAAGGGAGAGAATTCTGGAAAGTGCTAAAATGCCATGATGGTGAATTAGGTACATAGCTGCTAGACAGGTTAATTATTGAACCACTAGCTGAGACAAATGAAAAACTATAGTGTAGAGAAGGAGACTGAGAAATATGAAGTTATAAGTGGTTTGGGAATACCAGAATTTCAGAGTTGAAGCTTTCGGGGACATTCCTGAGATTTGGCTACTTTGAGTGGTACTTCTTTGAAAAGTTTTGCTAAAGGAGGATGAAAAATCCCCAAATTAAAGTCATGTTTGATAAATTGGCAGGGATTTTAAATAATTTGGGATTTTACTTGTAGTTAAGTAATTTTGACCCAGAAAAGTGAACCTTAAGAATAAGATTCCACCAAAAACACAGAAATTCCTGTCTTTTGATTTCATTAAAATCAATCTTTTCTCACCATTCTTTTTCTTAACGTTCTGAAAATCAGCCTTAGTCTCAGCCCGCAGTAGTCCTACAGGGCACAGTTCCTCTTTGACCCTCAGTCCCCATTCTTGTGGTTGCTATCCTGTTTCTAGAAACTTGCATTTCCTTCATGGTTAAATCTTAGCTCTATGAGAATATCACCATTGCTCTTTTCCTGAATGGTTAGTTTTTGTGTTCATGATCAGTCACTGATGATTGGCAGTTATTTCTGAGGAATTTTTTTCACGTTCTCATAGCTCTTTATTGCTGGCACGATACTTACATATTTGCATAGTACCAATTTTCAAAATGCACTCCATTGGCATTTATGTGACATTTTATTATTGCATCTCTTTCGTACTCTTCCTGCCCTCTGCCTTTAATTGTCACATAGCTTGAAAAAAATAAAAACTTGTTATGTTGAGAAAGAAACCCACAGCAGGCACATAAACAGATATCCAAGCCTACTATTGCCATGTTAGGTATGCTCTGGAAAGTAAAGTAAGGAGGTTTCTTATTTAGTTGTAACTGGTTCATATTTCTGAGTCTCAATCAAGAAATACAGAATTACTTGAAAACCAAAATCTACACGCAATCAGGTAAACTATATCTGTAAATTTCTTTCAAAGCTCTCATACTTTATGATTACTACTATGTAGCAATACGAACTTCCTGACCCAGTTCTGAGGCTATGTATGTTAAAATATTTCCTGGTTTCCCCAGGTATAGTTAATTATTTCCTTGTCTGTGTTCTTAAAGGACTCACTTCCTGTAGATCATTTATCATTTATCACATCATGCTGCACAATCTGTCTCTAGGTCTCACTCTGTCCTTAGACTAACTGGCTTGAAGTTTGAAACTGCTTTACTTATATTCCACAGAAAATGTGTCATATAATATGACTAACTGGCTTGAAGTTTGAAACTGCTTTACTTATATTCCACAGAAAATGTGTCATATAATAAGTTTTATGTAATTCAAAAAAGCTCTCAAACACTTTTGTTACAGTGGAAAATATATGAAAAAAGTGCATAAACCTTAAGTGCGTGACTCAATGAATCGCAAAGTGATGCACACAATCACTCAGCCTCTTCTCACTTTGAGACACCTCACAGAGCTGCAGTCAATCACTCAGCCACCCTCCCTTCCTCATGCCCCAAAGGGACCACATCCACACTCGTAATACCTTAATTTAGTCTCCTAGTAAACAGTAAACACAAATTATAGTTTTTAAGTTTTTTGTTTTTGACTAAATGGCCTTGTGATTTTCTTTCTTTCTTTTTTTTTCTTTTTATTTGTCATATATACATGAGAAAAAACACCAACTGCTAATTTCCAGACGCTGGATAATTAAAAATTGCTTATAGCAGTAAACATATCCCAAGGCATTAGTGATGCTTATTTAACTTAAGCACGCACGAAGATAGGCATAATATACTAAAAAGTAACTGTCATTTATCTCTTATTGTTCCAGGAAAATAGGACGCAGATATTTTACTTATCTCAACTAACATGTAATTTTAAGCTAGAAATTTAGTGGTTGTTAGAGACTGTGTTGCCACCAAGTTCATTTATTGAAGTTCTTATTTATTTATTTATTTGTTTATTTATACTAGGAATCAAACTCATGATCTCACGCTTGCCAGGCAGGCACTTATGCCACTGAGCTAAATTCCTAGCTTTATTTGTTGAAGTTCTAATGTCCAATGTGATAGGACCTTTCTAGAGATAAAGAGGTATGTTCTTGGGTGGGGGGAGGCACTCATAATGAAAATGACACTAATATAAGAAACACCAGACTCCCTTCCCCGCAACTGCCCACAAGGAAGATGTGAGCACATGGGACAAGAAGGGAACTGTTAACAAGTCAGGAAAAGACTCAGCAGACCCTAATCTTGAACTTTAAACCTCCCAAACAGCAAGAAAATAAATTGCTGTTCATTAACCTACCCAGGGAATGGCATTTTGGTTATGACAGCCATAAGCAGGGTAAGACAAAGGTATTAGAATTTATATGAGGTTTTTATTGTAAGTTTTTAAAAAATGTATTTGTCATAGTTTTCAATTTCCTGGAATGTATATAGGAACTATATGAGAAGCCTTAGAGCTATGTTTCTATAATTAATATATGCATTGCTTTCTTAAGACTCATCAGCCGGGCATGGTGGCCCACACCTGTAACGCCAGCACTTGGATGTCTTAGGCAGAGGACCCATGCAAGTTCCAGATCAGCCTGGGCTACGTTGTCTCAAAACAAACAATGGAAAAGAAAAATGAATCAAATTTTATAACTGACAGCTCAGTGATAGCTTCTTTTTCAAGTGCTAATCATATAATTATAATATTGTCTCATTTAGATTTGTTCCTGTACTAAAAGCAAAGGCTCTATGTCAGGGTTATTTCACCCCTAACCCCCGCTCTGGCAACATTTCGGTTGTCACAGTTCATGCTATGTATGTGGGATGTGAGTGAACACTAACGAATTCTAATGGATAGAAATCACGGACACTGCTGAATGTCCTGCAAGGCATGGAATAGCTCCTTACAACAGAGGACAACTCAGCACTAAACACCAAGCACCAATGCTGAAAAGGCCCAATTTAAAGGAATTTCCATAGAAAATTGTTATCTTTTGATACTGTATTGCTATTGGTTGGATTTTGTGCTGCCTAAACTTTAAAAGATATTGAATTATGTGTTGTTTTTTGTTTTTCTCTGCATTTCTAATTTCAAGGGGATTATTATCAACTTCAGGGATATTAAAATTAAAACACCTGGAGAAATTCAGAAAATGGAAATGTTCAAGCACCCGTTCTAGCACATTCTGTCTTCTAAATTTCAAGGAAGGACCTGCCTTGGTTTAAATGCACCTTGGACTATATTTAGTATTGGATAGATATTATTGTTTATTACAGTTATTATGAATATTCTTAATCATTCAGTTATACACTTCTCTTATTAACACTACTAAATTCTATTTCCAAAACTATGATACTATGATCTAAATTACATTTGCATCCCCTCTTGTGCAAATTAACAATAATTGAAAACATCTTTTCTAGTGCAAAGGATACCAGACAGAGCTTACGTTCAAGAGCATGAATTATGGAATAGTCACACATTTGAGTGCTGTGTTTGGCTTTTTAAAAATGGTTATGTATAAAGTGACTCTTTTATATGACTTTGCCAAAGGTAAAATTCCAATCAATGGTGTCACTTTAGCAGAAAAATATTGCTATTTACTTATGATTTACACTAAGGCATGTATATTAGTAAAGAAGGACAGGAGGAGAGAGGTAAAGACAGAGCACCAGAGGAGACAGATTACACAGGGGCTGTATACATTATCACCCTGAAGTCAGGGGGGAAGGCTGCTAAATGCTCTTACAACTGTAATAGCCTATCTCATGTTAATACTAGCCTGAAGCTTCCTGACACTTCTTGTTCAGGGATAATGGGGGCAAAACTACCCTCGCTCTCTTTTTCTGGTTGAACAGCAGATTTTTTTCCCAAGGATGTCAAATAAATTAAGCAGTCTTTGCAAGCAGCAAGACAAAAGCCTTTGCTTTGTAGGAATTCCCAGTAATAACATGCAAGAGTTATTACCCTTGATACTTAGTGGATTTTTTAATGGCTAGCAATAATCGTTTTGATTGAATATTGGCTTATAATAGGCTTGTAAAGGAATTTAAGCACCCTTAACTGCTTTCAACCTTAGCTTCACATACCTAGGGAAAAATCCTTGAAACAATAGATCTTGTAGTCATTAGCATGAAAAAATTTTATAAAAAATGAAAGTTAATACCTATTGACCTCAGGAGTTAAGTCAATTAAAATTGACTGGTTCTGTTAATTTTTAATAATTTAATACATTATTGATCTTCTCTTTTCAAAGAGAATATTATTCCACGGTAAATTGTAATTTAGCCTTCTTGGTTATTTACCTCTCTGTTTTGCAAAGATATTTCATGATATTCATAATGCTTGGTATACAGATCAACTGGGATTTCATGAACTAATCTACGTATTTCAGACATCTTCAATCACCTGAGAAAAATATTGGTACGTTTAGTAAAAGAAACCAATACTGTTTGAAATATTAGAAAGCAAGGTTGTTTTAATATTATTGTGTTTGATATTTATGTCTCCTCAGTGAGAATCCTTAGAAGCTGTACTCTGCTTTACTAGACTTTGTTGAGTAAAAGAGAAATACTCCAGAGACCAATCTACTAAAAAATATGGGAAGTGATCCCACTCTGAGGCAATAGAATCCACAAAACTCAGCTTCCACAGCACAAATGGTCTGCAAGAGAAGCGGGTTTGAGGCTAGATTGGACTCTGAAGAATTATGAAAAATGATTTCTTATGTTGTTTTATCACTTCCTGTCTATCAGAGCTGGGTAGTATATCAGTAATTGAAAAATATACTACTCAAGACCCTGGAGTCTTACTGCTCAAGGGCTATCAAAGCACAAATCTGTGGGGAAGATGCTTATAAATTTCAAGGTCTGTATCTGCTACTCTTCTGCTTTGATGCTACTCCTAATAAAAATGATGGGCCATCTCAGATTGCCCGGAAATTTCCATTACTATTGTTTTTAAGTCACTATAAAAAAGACTTATGAACTACTCTTGCTATTTCATTTTATACAGAAAAGTGTAATTTCTTTTATTTTTATTCATTGATGGATTTGATTTTATTTATATGTGGGGTTCTGAGATTCTTCTTGTATTTTTACAACATTGAAAGTCTATACTTCCTTCTTATATACACGTACAAAAGCTTATTAGTACATAAATTTTATTAAGGTAAGATGTGATATAAGTCCTTTAATAATCCCTAAATTAGTAAGAAGTTGCTCTCATATTCTTGCACAGACCAGTTGAATTAATAATAAAAATCAAATTGACTTTAAAAAGCAGTTCCTCATAATTTTAGAGTGTATTTCTTGACTTTTATGTACAAGTTAATGATGAGCCATAATCAGTGAAATGTGCATGGCGAGTGACACACATTCAACATGTTGGACAGAATTTAGGTTTAACCGCTTCCTTTACACTTCCTATCACAGGGGCACATTTTATTGGCAAAGTCTATCAGCTCAAAGCTCAGCCAGCGGGGCTAGACAACCTGCTCATGGCATGAATTTAGCAAGTTGCCTTGAACTAGTTTGTATCATTATTCAAGCAGGTATTGAAACTTTCAGTAAATTTCAGGTTGTCCATACATCCATGTTAATGAACGATTATATGTCTTAACATTTTGTTTCTCACCACGCTTTCTTCCCCCACCCCATGTTAGTGGTGTTATCTAGCCATTCTTTAAGTACCTTAGGACAGCAAGCCTCCTTTCTTTCTATCGCATACCTTTTACATTGTCTCAGGCCAGACTCTGCTGACACCTGCACTAATAGCAGGATACATAATCTGCTGTTAATCATCTCTCCCACAGCTCAACTCCATTAGCTTGGATAATTGACTGTATGTATAACATTCATAAGCAGAAAAACATGCTATAGAAAAATAGGAAATAAATGAATTTTTACTCTATATGAGTTTTGTGATGTTAGACATTATACAGTTCTGGAGTTTCGGGGGAAGCATCTGCTTTTCCTTTGTTGGGGAAATCGTAATGAATTTGAAATGAGATTTGGCAAAAGGATCTAAACGTTGCTAACATTTTTATTTGAAAGGGCATTGAAGAAAGAGAATTTCAATGGGGGAAAGGTATTCTCTCATGAGTGAGAGGACTGGAAGCACCAAATATTGATGAGAGCTGGTGAAGAACAATAACCATGATTTCCAGGGCTGCGTGGAGCCTAAGCTCATTCAGGGAAAACTGATCATCAACAAAAGTTGTGCAGGAAGTGCATAATCTTTCCTAAATATTTGACTCAATCCTATAGACTGCTCTTGAAAATGTTATCTCTCCAAAATGGATGGATAGCCTCATTAAATGGCTATCAAAATCAAGTACTGAATACTAAACAATTTCTTCTAGCAGGAAAAGTGCCAGTAGAGTTTAAGCCAAGAGACCATGATGGCTGTGGATGCACTAGGATATGGCTTGGTATTTGTATCATTTGAACTGTTTCCTAAATTGTACCTTAGATTTGTGTTGCTTTAAGAAAAAACAATAAATATGCACATATGAAATAATAATTTCAAGTATATATTACATTAAATGTGTAAAGAGTGCATATCAGGAGAATGAGAATGGAAATAAATTGGGTGTAGTTGCTACAGAACTTCTTTAAAAGCCAAGCTATTTAAGGAATCCTTAGATTAGAAAGGGTTAGAAAAATGTTTCACTGTAAAATAACAATGCGACCTTTCTCCTTTTTTGTGTTACGCTAAATTTAAACTTCTTTAATTTTCATATTTTCAAATTAATTTTCATAATAAAGACAAAGGCTATGTGTGGATGTATCATTATGAGCACTTTACATTACTTACTAAGACCACGTGATATATTACTTCTCAGGTTCTTGGGGGGGCCTTTTGTTCTTTCATACCTCTGATGTGTTGACCTTACAAAAATGAATGTACAGAAAAGAAAGTGTGAGATATAGTTCTTTAGAGGTTTTTAAAAATTCAGATTGCATCTTGCTTTGCTCCATTTTCCTGCTGGTAGAAGTATGTAAAGCAGAAAGGTTTTCATTTGTGTTTCTGCTGACTTGCACATTTCCCACAATAGGCCTTGTTATTAAGGACCTGATCATGGTCAGCGCAATTTGCAGCGTTAGCTAATTTTTGAAACTATTAGTGAATTTGAAATTAATTACAGACTATTTTGTGTTCATTAGTGTCCATGAAGGATTTTATGTCTGTTTGTTTGTTTTTAATTGAGGAAAGGGGACAAAATTTTAAAAAAAAAGCTTTCTCTCAAATGCAAAGATAAAGTGGTACAGTCTCCAACTGAAGCAGTGATAACGATAGCAGCAAAGAATCGAACTGTATGATTTGGCAATGAGTGGACATACGTTTTTATCCTATTTGCTATTTGTATGTCGCGAAACCTGGAATAAGAGGAGCAGTGAAGTAAAGAAAATTGCACATTTTTGGAATCTCATGTATGCTTACTAAAAGGGTTAAAGTTCTAAGTAGTCCATATAATCAAATAATTTATTAGGTTTGTGAGGTTAACTGCTTACAGCTAAGCAACTTGTAGCTTAATTGCTTCTCATACTATACTAGAGTTCGAAATGTCTCTCTGGCCTCTATCCCCAAAGCAGGAAACCCAGCCTGAGGCATTGAAAGTGCTCTGCAGGAAACAGTAGGTAGCATAATTCAGCCATGTCAAATTAATGTAGCTATCTTGGGAAAATAGATAGCATAATGAAGGAAGAATGAGGACATTCAGGAGAGGGAGTCCTTCAGGAGGACATCCCTTAGGTTTCTATTTATGTGTAGAAAATAATGATTTGTTTCCCATTAAAAATAAAATCTTAGAAATTAATTTTGAGAGACTAGATTTACCTATTACATATTCATTCCTCTTTTGAATATCTGCTTGCTTCTCTACTAAGTTTCCAAAAGGCTATAGTGTCATTATACATAACTTGAACAAGGAAATACTGAATTGAATATTTTTTTGTGTGTGAAGCTCAATGAATAAATCTTCTTGTAAGCTAAGTCCATGACTGCTCTTTGCTCCTGTGGTTTGAAGTCATCCTCCCTCTTGTTAGATGATAGATTATCAGCAGAGAAAAACAGCAGGTTTGTGTTCACAGTGATAGATAATAGGCTGAACGAAAGTGTGCTTCTGAACTTCATTGAACAGCCAGGCTCATCTCCTGAGACATTTAAAAATACACTGGGTAACGAAAGAGAAAATGCCCTTCAGGGAAAATCATTTCCTCTATGCATAGATAATCTGTCTTTTCAAGGTTTTGCTTTGTTTGAAAAGTGGAACTAATGATATACCAACAGAAGTATGAGAAATTTTCTTTAAACTCACAAAAGAAAAGTTGACAACTATGATGTGAAGTGAAAGTAGAGAAAAGATGATTTGTCCTGCAGTTCAGCACAGGACAAGCAAGCCTTAGTCTCAGTTATCCCATTGTGTCTGTAGGGGCACACTACAGATTATCTTTTAAGGAACACTTTTATAATTTACGAAGAAAAATAACTGGAGGTAATTCATACCAATGGCTACAAAATGATCTAAGTTGGTAAACAGAAGGAATTTCATCTTTCTACAATTTAAGAAGTTACAGTGTTGTATCCTATGATGACACATTTGGAAATGATCATGAGAAATTCACCAAAATATACAAAGTGCCAATACATGAGAGAACACTTGTATCACCATCACAAAAATACTCAAAGGAGCAGCTCTCAAACTGAGTTTCATACGATTAATATAATTTCAAAAATGACATCTAGTCAAGTATTAGAGCTTTATTCCCAAAACAATCTTGGACACAAAAGCACAGATGATTAAAAAATAAAAGCATGATGGAAAGCCATCTTACTCCATTATTTGTTTTAATCAGCAATGGCAAATGAGATATGGCCTGTTCCAGATATTTGGATTTCTTAATGTGTTATACTAAATAGATTGTTGTTCATATCATAATAGATTGGTCGCATTGCCTGGGGAGAGGAGAGTGCATTATAATTAAAATGTTGCCAGAAGTGTTACTAGAGAATATTTTCCTAGGTTCTTCAGTTCCTTTTGCCAGAAAGTTCATTGTGTTTCACAAACATTTGTTTGTTTCATCAGAGAAACTTCTCAGAGGGCTTGATGTTTTATTCCCCCTTCTAAGAGAAGGACTAGAGCATTTTATATTAGCTGTTCAGATACACTGTCTCTGTGGCTAAGAGGTTAGTTCTTTATTTCAAAGAACAAAGTACTATAAATATATGTTATTAGATTTTATGAATCTCAAAATATTGCATACAAAACATGTTCTACACAACTTCTTTTTTCATTTTGGGGAAAATAATATTTTCATTTGAAAAATCTGCAAAAGGGTCTTTCCTTGGTCCTCAAGACTGTCTTTCCCCCATTGTTACTTTCCACAGTTTTACTTAAGTCCAGATTCTTTGCAAGGAGTAAGAAGAGCTTTCTGGGGAAAGATCACCTTGCTGTTCCATACTTCTTTCCAGTAAGTATCTCTGGGCCAGTGCTGTCCTCCTTCAGGGTTGATGACTCAAGCGCCTGACATGTAAGAAATAGGAACAAGTGAATTGACAAACACAGAGCACATCTAGTGGTGGCGTCCTTTGAATATGGATGTTTGCTGATACTTACGCTCCCTGCTGAATCCTTTCCTAGATTCCTCAAGCATGTCACTTGCCTGGCTTCTTCAACCCAGGTGCGTCTGAGCTGTGCAGTGTTGTCTTCAAACATTCTATTCCATTTATTATCTTTCCTTTACGTCCTAGGACAACCAAAGGCCCACTCCTCTACCAGGGTTACATCAACCTACCAGGCATTCACTTATACTAAACTTAAAAGGACTTTATTCTAATGCGGTACCATCTTACTCACAAGTCAGAGTGTAACAGTGACCTTTCTTCTGCCTTTGGTGGAAGCTGCTCTCCTAGCAACCTCTTACCTCTGCATCCGGTTTATTCTCTGTCAACTTTTATAGTGCAGCTCTGGTACCAGTCTCTGTACCCAACACATTTCAAGGGCTATGGGTTTCTCTTAAAGACCCTGCCACTCAGTTTAGGGCAAGAAGGAAGAAACACCCGTTCATTTCCAGTGTGTGTGTGTATCCAGCTGTGAAGGGAGAGTGTATGCTACAGCACTCTAAGTTTCACTACAACCTTAAGGAGAAGTGAGTTAAGCTAGGTAGAGAGTTGTAAATCTGGTTTTGCCACTGTCTTAGTAACCCTACGGAGATAGCGTACCACCTAATTATGAAATGTGGCCAAAGGTAGCATAGTTCTTTTCTAGACCTTGTGGTAGCAACTGACTCACTGAATACAGAATGAGTTGTGTCACAAAGTCATTTTGCAGACTTATATGGGTTTTGTTTATTTATTTATTTATTCATTTATTCATATTTTGAACAGAATACAACCAAACAAAATAAAACAAAGTAGAGTCAAACAAAACAATGAACATGGTACATGACTTCTAAACAAGGTACAAAGCAATCAATAATGGCTACCATAATGCCTCTTGTTATCTGCAGTATAACTGCCTACATCATCAGGGATAAATACAATCAAACAAAATAGAACACAATAAAACCAGTACAAAAAAAACAAAAACAAAACAAACAAAGCAGAACAATGTAAGCAATACAAAACTTCAAGATACTAGTAAAACAGCAGTGGCTACCATAATGCTTGTTATCTTCAGAATAGTTGCCTACACCTTCAGACGTATTACAATCAAACCACACAGCATAGAGTAAAATCAATCAAAAGAAAACAATGAAAGCAATACATGATTTCTAAATAAGATAATTGGATATCCTCAATGATTGCAATTATATACTTTGTTATCTTTAAAATAGCTGTCCATGCCATCAAGTATAATAAAATCAAACAAATCAGAATAAAATGAAACTAATCAGAACAATGAAGACAATATGAGTTTCAAATCATGATAATAGATTAACAGTGGTCACCTCCTTCCCTTTTTAGATAATTCCTCCCTTTGATTTTCCCAATATGTATTATGCATTTTGGATCCCACTAACTCCTTTTGTTTGCTATACTAGGGAGACAACATGAAATTCACCCGTGTGACTCTGAACCATTTCATCCATGAGCATGATCTCAAGTTGCCTCCATCCACCTACAAGAGCCTTGAGGTTATCTTTCTTTACAG